>APFE031155724.1:0-57322 GCA_000404065.3 Pinus taeda | reverse complement strand
AGGACTTTTTTTTTTAATTTTTGAACTTTAATAAAAAAATCAAACACAAAATAAATAAATAAAAAGAAAATGAAAACAAAAGTGAATTCAAACAAAAAGGAGGAATCAAAAACCACAGAAAAAATTCGAATTTTTAAATTTTTTATTTGAAAAGAAACAAAAGTTAAAAAAAAAAATCATAAAACAAAATACGCTAACCTTATCTAACCCCACCCACACACAAACAAAAATAAAGAGAAAAGGGAAATCGGGATTTTTTTTTTTTGTGAGTGCAGGTCGACGGCAGGAAAGGGTTTGATAGTAGCATGGAGAGACGCAGTTCGATGCGTTTTTTGGAGATGAGCAGGTGATGCAACGATGGAGGCGGAGGGAGGAAAGGAATGGATGGAGCAGCGTTGAGGAAAAGAATGTAGAACGAGGCAACAATGAGGGCTTTCAACAGGCTACGGAAAGGAGCAAGAAGCTTGGAAGTTGGACGGAGGGAGCCGTCAAGAAGTCACGGTTTGCAGGTGGACAACAACGAGGAGGGGTTAGCAAGTTGTGAGCTTTGCGTGCAGGGAATGGAGCTGCAAGCTTACTGTGGCAGCATGGAGAGCAGATGAGGAAGCCACAGGGAGAGAGGCAGTCACATGGGCAGCAGAAAATGCTAGTAGAAACAGGTATATGGAAGCAGTGAAGGCCGAGGGTTAATGGAGATGGAGCTCACGTGGAGAAAAAATCCGTGGATGAAGGAGAGAAAACGCAAGTTTGGAGATGAGGAAAGAGCAACTGCAGGGAGGACTGCGTGAGGGTTTGCAGGTTAAGATACGAGGGAGCTGAGAGAGATTTTCGTAGGAAGGCAAGGGCGAATGACACAGAATAAATTGAAATTTCCCAGAGACTAGAGATATGCAGCATGAATAAAACCAAGACAACAAAAAAAATCTGAAAATTTTCTTCTGAAAACCCTGGACAACAAAAGCGATTTCGAAAAACGTCAGGAAGATAGCCCAAACTCAAGATAAATTTCCACATTAAGATGTTTTAATTCATATTTATAATCGAAACCCCTGTAAAATTCTCTCCAGATTTAAAAAATTTAAGAAACCCCTGGACTGCAAAAATATTTGGATAGTCTCCCTACAAAAATAATTTTGAGGCCAGATCTTACCCTCTAGGGCCTAGATCTGGCTTCAAAATCAAACCTCACCTTCAAATTTGCAACCTGTACCTGAAAACACAAACACCTAGAACCCGGATATACAAAAATAAATGAAACCCCAAAAAACCCAAGTCAAAAAAATTTAAAAAAATTACAGATCTATGCATAGAAACAACAGATCTACCAGATCTGGTGAGTGTGAGTCCAACTCCGCTCCCAAATCTGATAATCTAAGGCTCTTTAAATCTAGATTTATCAATTTAGCACAGAAAAATTTGAAATTTTGATTTTAAACAGAGGTGCTTCGCCCAAAACCCTTCTCTTGGCATTATGATACAGGTGTTGTCCTTGATGGCAACTCACTTAGTTGAAAGATCACAGTTCAACATGACAACAGCAAAGAATTACATATCAGACTACAAAGAAAGAAGAAAGAGAGGCATACGCAGGTTCAACTTGACCAAGTTGCGTATACACGCAGGTTCACTAAACTCAAGTAGCATATACGTACACACGCACTTTCACAAAAGGAAAAGCGCATATATGTTGGAAAACTAAGTTTTTGATCCGAGGTATTTGGTCCAAGGTATTTTGATCCATGGTATTGGTCCAAGGTATTTGGTCCGAGGTATTGACCCTAGGTATTTGGTCCAAGGTATTGGTCCTAAGTGGTTTTTGTCCATGGTATTGAGAAAGGCCTAAAAACTATATAAGGAGGAGAAGATCATTAGGCCAAATGGAGCAAGAATTGAATATCTGATGAAGTGTGAGATCTAGTATGCAGGTTATCGGCTTATGGTGCTTTGCTTGATCTAAACCAAGGATGAACCTTAGCGATTGATGAGGGATAAGATCTAATGATGGATCGGGATCTTAAGGCTTGAAATGAATTATCATTATGGTTTGATCATGTATAGTCTAGATCTAAATATTGACGCATGTGTTATTCTGTGAATGTTATGATCTGGGTATAACTAAAGTCTGGAATAGCTACAAATTATGAATTAATATTTGCAGATGTATACGCTGGTTGACTTTGGTAAAAGTGTGTATACACGCTGGTTCAGTTCATTAGAGTAGCATATACATTATGAAATATCATATTTGAATTTGTAGTTGGCTCTAGTGGTTGTTGCAAAGTTCTGGGTTCTGCTCTGTGTTCTGGTGACTGTGTTGTGAAGATAGTATTCTAAATGTTCAGATTGGTTGATTGTGATTTGCTTTAGTGATGATGGGACTTCAGTGATTCAGAGATTGATGATTGAGTTTCAATCATTGGTTAATGCAGATGCATTTGATGGTTGTATCATAGTGGTGATTGATTTTGTGCTTCAATGTTGTTGATGGGTCTAGTATGAAAATTGGATGAAACATGGCCTTCAGATTGTGGTGTTGTGTTCCAAGAGTATCTAGTCTAAAAATTTATGAAACGTGGTCTCTAGAGGAAGAGAGAAGGTTGTAGTCCTCTGTAGGTCGGCGCCTACGTACTAGTAAACATATCGGCTAGTACAAGACCTAGGGGGTTGTAGTTCCCTTCCAGTAGACGCTGGAGAACGAGAGAAGGTTGTAGCCTTCTGCAGGTAGAAGCCTGCGTAATGGTATGAGTCTGCACCAATACAAGATTGTAAATAGGTTTTTCTTATATTAAAAGAAGACAGCAGCAGGTGGTTTTTGTCCCGCATTCGGTTTCCAACTTAAATCTTGGTGTTCACGTGTGTTTCTTATGTGTGATGGTTTGTTCTGATATTACTACACATGGTTACTGTTTATATGGTTAATGAAGTACTGATGCATTGATTAAAGATCAACATATGATGAATTAACTGAATCATAAGTTTGTTGGATATACGCTAGTTGCCTTAAATACAATTGCATGTATACGCGAGTTACCTTCATTGAAGTAATGTATATAAATTTAAGTATGAAAAGAAAAAGTTATTGATTTGACTAATATTGATTCACCCCCCTCTCAGTATTATTTCCAACACCTTCATGCATCAACAATAATATTTCTTATGATAAGCTCGGGATCCAATCAAATTGGGCTTTTCAGAAAATACAAATCGGGAGGTGGTTGGTCCAACTGAAAACTTCCCCGAATGCCCGATGATCTAAAAATCAAGAATTTCCTGCACAACTCAATTCAACCATCAATGCAGAGCGAGAAAACAATAATAAAATTCAGATTTAATAGAGATACCTACTATTATATTCAAAACTTAATTTACCATTCAAACCCTAGTTATTGAGCAAGATACCTGTGCTCAAATCACTCTTCAGAAAGCTATCATCAATGGCTAAAAGGAAATCTATGAATGAAAATAACACATCTTATAGCATTTCTACGAAGAGTAACACTAGCAGAAATTAACCCCAAAGTCTTTCTTAATTGCTCATAAAAATATTACAAGAGAGATTTCACTTAGCACACGACTCAAAGATCAAATAATCTTGATTGACAAATGACCTCTTATTTGAAGATAAATTCTCCAACGGCTAGTTCAAGTGATCCTTGTTAAAGCAATCTCGACCGTTGATGAGGATTAAAATTTCTTTTAATCTCATCCATCGAAATTTTAAATTATTGAGGAAATTCAAAATTTTCAATTAAATGCATTTTAATTAATTCAAAAATTATATTTTTGAATTAATTTCTTCAAAATTTTGACTTTGATTTAACCCTAGGGACAAAAGGCTTAAAATTTAGCAAAATAATTAATTTACCTTAGTCCCTGGATCTCTTAAACTTTAATTTTTTAAGGACCAACAAATTTTGCATTTGGAGAATTTAAATTTACCTAGGACCTAGAATTAATCAAATTTTTGGCTTAGGATTTTAATTAATTTTGGCCAAAAAATTTAATTAATTAACCTATTAGGGGATAAATTACTTTTCTAACCCACAAGACACTTTACATCATGATTTTTACATTTTTTACATCTCAAGGGGGAAAACCCATTTGCAAAAGACCCTCACAGACTACCCAATTCTACGACACAAAATATAATCTAGCAGATCAAGCAATTTGTAACAAAGTAACCTAATCAAATAGTTAGGATTATTCGCAAATCACTTTTACATAGACTCGATCTAGAACACTAGGACTCACCTAAGATCCCACTGACAAAATCCATTCCGACTTTGGGGTAAGGTTGAAGGAAAACTCTCCCGACCATCTGAGAATGGATCGGCGAGACAAAAAACCTCCCGGAATGTAGATTGTCACCAGAAAAGTAGGTTTACCTAGGCAATTACATACATGACATAGTTATGTTGAGATTATTTACATCATATACATGCAGAATGGGTTTACATTATAACATGACAATCAGGCTAATGATGATAGCTAGATGACACAGACACATTGATTAGGCGCTATTCCTTTTGTGAAAAAAGGGGGTGTACTGCTATGGGTCAGTGACACGTAGTGGTTAACACAATATAAGATAGAGACTGTAAGAAAACAATACCTACACTTACCTAAAGTTTTACATGCAATATTAGAGCCTATTTAGGGCACGCCATAGTGAAAATGAGAGTCTACTTGAAGATGCTAGCAAGCTATATGTGAGGACTAAAAGGAAATACTTAAAAAATAAATAAAAGAAATGCAAAAAAGAAAGGAATAATTAATTTGGGAACCTACTGAGGTGTGCGAATAATGCGTGTGGTAACCTCATTGTCGAAGCAATATATGTACATGTAGTGATAATCTTAGAGTAATTGTCTAAGTATGATGTAAAGGTGCATGCAACAAGAATGAAGGAGAGGAGAAAAAGAATATCAAATTTCATGAAAGTAGAACAATAACTAATCTATGATATGCAAGTACCGAAATAAGAGACAAATAAAAAAGGTTAACAACCATGGAACTAAATAGCAATGGGATATGAAATTAGATAATGAAACACTATATAACAAGGAGAAATGAAGAGATAGATACCTACATATATCCAAGCGCAAGATGATGTAATGCAAAAAAATTGTTTAGGGTGTGTCATATGAGAGACAAGACCCTGCTTAGACATCCTTAAAAACCAATTGTAAATAATGTAAAGCAATAGCCATAGATGAGATTAAGAAACTATAAAAAGGAAAGGGATAAAAATTAAATATAAAATTCCCATACTAACCTAATGATGTGATGTTGTTTCCCAATTGGCATTCTCTAATGCAGCCATGTCACCTTCCTTGCCACCTTAGCCTTGTTATGTAAACTTGACTCAGTGAAGTTAATTGGACGACAACGGTGGTTTTGGGCACATGGTTTTGGTTTCACATGGTTTTGTTCTTATCCAAACCCCATGTTCCTTCTTTGTGATAGGTATTCATGGCTTTCAGGTCAAATATTTGAATGTTGTTGATTTTTTTGTGATGCATATGGTAGAAAAAAAAGTGTGGCTCAGAGTATGCAGATAGCTTGTATTTTATTATATTGCATTGATGTGGAGGCATAAGTGATTAGATGAGTTATAGAGGAAGTTCTAGTACCTCCTAGTAGCATGGCTACCATCGGATCACTTCTATGTCGAGAACTAGATTATATCCTCTGGATGGAGTAGAAGAAGAAGAATGGCTCGTAACAAGGAGAATGGACAGTCTATGCTAAGAAACTTCTCAATATTAAAGAGCAAACAAAAGAAAAAGGACAACGGAGAGATGTTCATTCCCAGCCTCAGAGTGTTGTGATCTCGCAAACGCAGATAAATGGAGGCATCAGATAATTTGAGAGATTGTAGGAAAGGTTATAGGGATTCAAAACCCAAAACTCGGTGAACAAGAGATTAGGGAAAACTAGCAATGAGAAGCTTAGATCATAGAGCTTGGCATCCCTAATAATGTCAAAGGAGGGGCCAAGATGAAGTACTTGGCAGGACACAAGGTTGATGTACCCAGAGCTACCAATAGGGAACTTGGCTATAGGTACTTCAGGGCTGAAAATTTCCTCACTAGTGTCATAGAGTTATTTGATAAAGCCTGAAGGAAAAGAAGAGGAGGTTGAGGTATACAAGAAAACTGATGCTAGTTATTATTGCTACATGGATGACAAGGACGTGGTCTTGGAGAAATTTGAGTGGCCCACGGAGGAGGAGATGCAAACCAAAGCACTCAGGAAATGACTATTGAGAAGACAATCGTAACAACAATTTAAAAGGAAAAATAGAAAATTTACAATTGACATGAAATTTTTTACCTGTAAATGGGCATAATGTTGTAAGACTTCATAAGGCATGTGTACCCCTAGTAGTTTATAGGTAAAGTTTGGAATTAGACCTAGGTGATGGGGGTGTTGCACCCATCTTGTCACAAGTCCAAGGAAGGAGTGTACAAAATATTTCAAGCATCGGAATCATCAGCCAGCTACATGTTATGTGATTTTAAATCCAATTTCTACAAATTATAACGTAAATGATGCTATTGTGACCGTTTAATTATGTAACAACACCTAGGTAAGCCTTTGATCTTGGCAACGAATTTCACCCTAAGAGGTTTTTTAACCTCACCGCATTATCTGTGTTTCTAAACACGGATAATTGGCAGAGTTTTGCCTCTAGCTTAAACCCCAAAGCTAGGGTGGAATTTATGGATGAAGTCTTAGGTGAGTCCTAGTGTTATATCGAGTCTTTGTAAAAATGGTTTGAGAATAATTTAAGCTATTTGGCTAAATTATTTTATTATAGTTCACTTGGTCTACTAGATCATATTGTGTCACAGAATTTGGTAATTCTTTTGAGGGTCTATATGTAAATGTGTATTCCCCCTTTGAGGGTTGAATTTGTAATATCTAATATAAAAAATATTTTAGTGCATGGTCCCTCATACTTGGACACCACGACTAAAATATTTGAGGGTGGAAAAAATAATTAATCCTCTCTAGTGTCAATTAATTAATTTTTTTGGCTAAAATGAAATTAAATCCTAAGCCAAAAAATTAATCAATTTAGAATAAAAAAATAATTTTAGAGAAATTAATTTATCCAAGTGGAAAATGACCAAAAAATTCATGGGTCAAAAAGAAGTCAATATTTTGAGGTCCCCCATGTGAAAATTTCTGAATCTAGCAAACCAGAAATCCTACTGCAATACACTGACTTGCATTACCTACTTTTGTTTTCCATTTAACAAGTTATTTCAGAAATATTCAGAAAATATTAATGCAAATACATTGCACCCTACACCAATATACAAATCAAGTACTAAAAAAATAAATGACACAATCATGCAAAGGACACACTTATTTTTGGGCTAAATGTCCCCAGAAAATCCCAATGCGAGAAAATTGGTGCAGCAACTCTAAGGGTTTTCTATTATTAAGCAAAAGTTCTGAATACAAATGTTGATTACCCTCTCAGCAAACTAGTGATAGAGAAATAAAATGGCGGAAAACCTGAGTGAGTTTTACCTCACTTCACCCAGTATTCCGGTAGCAAAATTGGTTGGCCCTAGCTACAACAGTGCTGCCCCTTTGTAGTAACTGCGTGGGCCTGCGTGGAGCTCTATGAGGCTCCGCATCAGCTCTTCTGCCCACTGCGTCAGCTTTCCCCAGTTGTTTAGGCAGTTCCAATGCTCTGCATGGAAGGAAACTCTCTCCCTCTGCACTGGCCCTTCTGGCTCTGCGTCAAAGTTGGGTGGGCCCAGACTGGCCCAGCGACAGCTCTCCTCGATACTGTGCTGCCTCCACAAGCTTCTCTCCACCTCTTTTCCTATATTCCTGAACTATCATTGCCCCTCAGCTGCAAGATCTCCACAATCGATTTCCCTCCTGAGAACTTCTCACCTTAGAAAATGGATTTCCTCCATCTCTTTTTGTGTCCTCTCCAACTGACCCCAAGCCTCCATTTATATTTTTCCTGTTGAGAAATCAACGGCTGAGATTAAATCTCTAATCAACAGCCGAGATTAAGTCTCTAATTAATGACAAAGATTAAATTAGACTTGATCCTCGTCTCTTAGAAGATTCTCACCCATATTTTCATTTATACCCATTAATATTTTAATTTTCCTAAGTTTAGACTTAGGAACCCCATTAAAAATATTATTTATTTTAATAAAATACAATCCGGGTGGAATTTCACCAAATGATTTATGGGTCTTGGAGACCTCATGTGTTCTAGCCCATCCACAAAAGTTCGGAGCTAGAGCACATCCGATGCTACCCAAAAATCAACACTCCCTCTCAGCGAGGAATGTGTTCTAGCAATACTTCCCAACAGAAGTATCACACTGATCCACGACATCAGTCCTCTGTGCTACTGATGCTTGGCCTGTTGCCCCTCATCTACTGCGTTGCTACAATCTGTACTGTTGCCCATGACACTGCTACGAAAATTCCTAATCCTCAAGGAACCCCTACTACAACAAATCTGAATCTACTTCACCTACTTGATTTTTTAATATACATTAACCAAGTTGTTCTTCTTAACACTGAAGAAAATTACTTCTGCAACCTACACTAATTAAATGTTTCATCTCATGAAACTGGAAAAAGAGCAAAGAACAAGATACATAGGACACACTTACTTTTGGAAACAATAGTCCCCGGAAAAACCCAATGCGGGAAAACCGGTGCAACAGTTCTAAGGGTTTATTAATATGCAGGAGAAATATCTGAATACAAATCTAGGATGCTCATCCAGCAATCCTTTACAGAGAAAAATACTAGCAGAAAATCTGAGTGAGTTTTACATCACTTCAACTGACAGAATTCCGGTTGATTTGACACAAGACTGGCTAACCCTGACTATTTCTGTGCTAGCCCTACGTAGGCTCTGCGTCAACCTTTCAGGGTCTGCGTTAGCTTCTCTACCCTCTACGTCAGTTATTCCAGCTGTTTTGGCAGTTCTCGGCAGTTCTGGATTCTGCGTGACAGGCAATTTTTCTGCTCTGCACTGGTCGTTCTGGCTCTGTGTTAGATTGCGTGGAGCCAGACTGTCCTAGCGTCAGCCTTTCCCGGCTACTACACTGCCTCTCTGCAAGCTCTCTCCGCCTCTCTGTCAGTATTCTTCGGAAAGTCCTTCTCCCAGATTTTCACTTCCCCTCTACTGCTGAATGATCACTTCGTTCGAATTTCTCAGCTTCCTAGCACCAGAAATTGAACTCTAGATCAATTCTCTCTCACTGTGTGTATTTCCAAATGAACCCCAAACCTCCATTTTATACTTTTCCTGTTGAGTCTTCAACGACCGAGATTAAGTCTCTAATCAACGGCAAGATTAAAACATGATTTGATTTGCCTTCTAGATCATTCTCACCCATGTTTTGATTAATACCCATTAATATTTTAATTTCCCTAAGTTTAGACTTAGAAACCCCATTAAAAATATTAATTATTTTATAAAATAAAGTCCGGGTGGAATTTCACCAAACGGTTTTTGGGTTCTTTAGAACTCATGTGCCTTAGCCTTTCCACCATTTTTCAAGGCTAGAGCACTTCCTGATACTACCAAAAACTAACACTCCCTCTTAGCGAGGAAAGTGCTCTAGCAACAATGTCCACGTGCATGACGCTATGTTTCTTAAGCATCTTCTTTCTGCATTGTTGCTGCCACCAACACTGTGCTACTGCTACTACTGTACTATTGCCCATGACACTGCCACTGCCACTGCTGCATCTGTACTACAACTCCCTCTCAAATGTTGCATCTGTTAGCACTGTCACTGCTAACACTGCATCCATACTGCAACTCAGTTGCTGAGAAAAGCAACTGAAAAACATCCAAAATTAGTTGAACTTAACTGTGTTTAGCATATTACAATGAATGTTGGAATCTGACCGCTGTCTATTCTGACCCTCTAAATCTTTTGCATTGCTGCTGACTCCTGCAATGT
The DNA here is from genome assembly GCA_000404065.3 of Pinus taeda. Classification (NCBI taxonomy): domain Eukaryota; kingdom Viridiplantae; phylum Streptophyta; class Pinopsida; order Pinales; family Pinaceae; genus Pinus; species Pinus taeda. The sequence continues at coordinate 47,351 of APFE031155724.1, read as the reverse complement.
GCCAACTGCACTGACGCCAACCTTGTTTTGCGCTAATCAATCTCTGGTCCCAAGCCACTGCATTTGTTCTCCAAACACTCCACTGCATCATCTGACACTAAATCCATCTCACTACTGCTAACTCTTGGGCTCCCGTAGCAAGGAATTGATCCAAGAGGTAGACTCCTCAAGGATCCTGCGCACATGTAGTCCTCCCAACTACAACTCAATATCAACCCATCTCCCTCCTGGAGATGCATGGGCACTTGTGGCAAACTCATCCTCGTCAATAGTTGTTGAAGCAGCCTTGGGATCATGTTTCTCATCCTTGTCCCTTTTCTTCAAAGGGCACTAGGATGCATTGTGGCCTAACTCGCCACAACTGAAACATTTCACCTTCGAAATGTCCTTTCGCTTCGACTTCTGCTATCCCTTCGATGCCATAATTGTGTTCTCCTCCTCCTCCTTTGTTTTTGTGCCACTCCCACTGCTGCCATTGAGGTTGACCTTTACTATGCCCCTCATTAGCTCATCCTATTGAAGAGCCGCCCACATCTCCTCCCATGAAGGTAGTTTTTCTTTGCCCAATATGCTTTGGATGAAAACTTGCCATTCATCCGAGACACCATTCAAGGTTATCCTCACCATCGCGGTTGGCTGAGGAGTGGACCCCACTACAGCAAGTTGGTCTCTAGTGTCCTGAAGACGCTAAAGATAGAGGTTCACCCCTTCTCCTTTCTGCATCAAAGTCCACTACAACTTCTGCTCTAAATACATTTTTTGCTGTTTGGAAGAGCCTTCATACAAAGAAGACAAGGCTTCCCACATCTCTTGGGTTGTATCATTTCCCTGCAAGTGTGAGACCACATGATCTCGAACTCCATCGAGAATGAGCCTCTTTGTCTTCCCCTGCTCGGCCTTGTAGTTCTTCTTTTGATCGTTCTCAGCAGGAACAACTACAACACTTTTGACGTAGGCCTCAAGATCATATTCCTCCAAAACAACTAAGATTTTGGTCTTCCATATGACATAGTTGGAGGCTCCGTCCAACCTATCCTAATCTCTGAGCCCATGCGATGCCATTTCACTGAACTGTCGAACTGACTCCTCTAGTCATTGCTTAGCACTATTCAGCTGCTCAATAAGTGAGAAATTCGAACTTTCTGGCAGAAAGCTCTCTGAGGAGAAAATTTCCCTTCTACGTGTCTTTGTTCTTTTCCAGCAAATTTATGCCCCGGCAGAAACTGCGCCCTTCAAGCATTGCATTGAGGCTCTGCATCACTCCCTCTGCCTTTGCAAACTCACAAACTAGAAATTGTACCTCTCTGTCGTCTCACTCAGAGAGAGATTTTCTCGGATCTACTTCCGGCAAGGACTGCGCAATACCTTCAAGGGGATTCGAATTGTTGCCAAGTGCAGCTTTCGGCCTTACTGCTCAGTACTGGATCTGATCTTCCCATTTCAAAATCAATGCTCTAATACCATGTGAAAATTCCTAATCCTCAAGGAACCCTTACTGCAGCAAACTTGAATCTACTTCACCTAATTGATTTTTTAACATACATTAACCAAGTTATTCTTCTGAACGCTGAAGCAAAGTACTTCTGCATCCTACACTAATTAAATATGTGATCTCATGAAACAGGAAATAGAGGAAAGAACAATATACATAGGACACACTTATTTTTGGATAGAATAGTCCCCAGGAAAAACCCAATGCGAAAAAACAAGTGCAATAGTTCTGAGGGTTTATTATTATGCAAGAGAAATATCTGAATACAAATCTAGGATGCTCATCTAGCAATCCTTTACAGAGAAAAATACTGGCAAAAAATCTAAGTGAGTTTTACCTCACTTCACCAAGCAGAATTCCGGCTGATCCGGCACAAGGCTGGCTAACCCCGACTATTTCTGCGCTAGCCTTGCATAGGCTCTGCGTCAGCTTCTCTATCCTCTGCGTTAGCTATCTCGGTTGTTTCGTCTGTTCCCAACAGTTCTGGATTCTGTGTGATAGGCAGCGTTTCTACTCTACGCTAGCCCTTTTGGCTCTACGTCAGGACTACGTGGGCCAAGACTGGCCTAGCATCAGCCTTTCCCAGCTACTATGCTGCCTCTCTGCAAGCTCTCTCTACCTCTCTCTCAGTATTCTTCGAAAAGTCCTTCTTCCAAATTCTCACTGCCCCTTTGCTACTAAATGATCACTTAATTCGAATTTCTCAACTTCCTAGCCCCAAAAATCGAACTCTAGATCAATTCTCTCTCAGTATGTGTATTTCCAAATGAACCCCAAGCCTCCATTTTATACTTTTCTTGTTGTGTCTTCAACGGCCGAGATTAAATCTCTAATCAACGACTAAGATTAAAACATGACTTGATCCACCTTTTAGATCATTCTCACCCATGTTTTGATTAAATATTTTAATTTCCCTAAGTTTATACTTAGGAACCCCATTAAAAATATTAATTAATTTAATAAAATACAATTCGAGTGGAATTTCACCAAACGGTTTTGGGGTTCATTAGAACTCATGTGCCTTAGCCTCTCCACCAATTTTCAAGGTTAGAGCACTTATGGTGCTACCAAAAACTAACAATTGCCACTGTCACTGCTAGATTTGTATTGCAGCTCCCTCTCAATATGCTACATCATGCTTCTCGTAGCACTACCATTGCTAATTACTGCACTGCAACTCAGTTGCTGAGAAGTAAGCAAGTGAAAAGCCACCCAAAAGCTAACATGTTGGTTAGTCGAGATGCCCTTAGATGCTGAAGCTACCTCTGCTGCTAATCTGTGTTGACCCTCTGATGCTACTGCATTGTTGTTGTATCTACTCTGTGCTTTTTGCACTGTTGCAACACTCCAGTGCGTTGCTTCAGACTTTGGCACTCTAGCTCTGCCACTGTTGCTCCATCATCCCTCACACCAACTGACTCCCGCCATTCCCCTACTATCATTAAGGGCTCCCGTAGTTGTATGTGATCCAAGAGTTTGGGCACCTCAAGGATCCTGCCCCTTTACTGTAGTCCTCCCGACTACAGCTCCATATCGCCCCACCTCTTCTCTAAAGGTGCATGAGCACTCATGGTGCAATCCTCATCATCGTCCTCTTTGTCAGCTTTTGTTGGAGTAGCCTTTGAGTCAAAATTCTCTTCCTTGCCCTTCTTCTGAGGGCACTGTGTGGTGAAATGACCCATTTCTCCACATCTGAAATTGGATATGTCCTTTTTCTTCCTCTTCTGTTGCCCTTGCTATCCTGGTGATGTGAGAGTCACATCGTACTTGATCTGCAATCCCTCTGATAACATGTGAAAATTTCTTAATCTAACAGACCATAAATCCTATTGCAATAAACTGACTTGCATTACCTACTTGTGTTTTTCATTTAACAAGTTATTTTCAGAAATATTCATAAAATATTAATGCAAATACACTGCAGCCTACACCAATATACAGATCAAGTACTGAAAAATAAATGAGATAATTATGTAAAGGATACTTATTTTTTGACTAAACGTCCCCGGAAAAACCCAATGTGGGAAAACCGTTGCAGCAGCTCTGAGGGTTTCCTATTATTAAGCAGAAGTTTTGAACACAAATGTTGGTTACCCTCCTGGCAAACCAGTGACAAAGAAATACAATGGCGAAAAACCTGAGTGAGTTTTACCTCACTTCAGTGTTCACTCGACAGATTTCGGCTAATCCAATAGCAAAACTAGTTGGCCCCGACTACAACTACGTTGCCCCTTCACAGTAACTGTGTAGGCCTATGTGGAGCTCTCTCAGCCTCTGCATCAGCTCTTCTGCCCATTGCGTCAACTTTCCCTGCTTGTTCCAGCAGTTTCCTGCAATTCTAACACTCTGCATGGAAGGCAACTCTCTCCCTGTGCGTTGGCCCTTCTAGCTCTACGTCAAGGCTGCGTGGGCCCAGACTGGCCCAACGTCAGCTCTCCTAGCTACTGCGCTACCTCCACAAGCTTCTCTCCACCTCTCTATCTATATTCCCAAACTATCATTGCCCCCCAGCTGCAAGATCTTCCTAATCGATTTCCCTCCTAAGAACTTCTCACCTCAGAAAATCAATTTCCTCAATCTCTCTGTGTGTCATCTCCAACTGACCCCATGCCTCCATTTATACTTTTCCTGTTGAGAAATCAACAACCGAGATTAAGTCTCTAATCAATGGCTAAGATTAAATTAGGCTTGATCCTTGTCTCTTAGAAGCTTCTCACCCATATTTTCATTAATACCCATTAATATTTTAATTTTCCTAAGTTTAGACTTAGGAACCCCATTAAAAATATTAATTGTTTTAATAAAATACAATCTGAGTGGAATTTCACAAATGATTTTTGCGTCTTGGAGATCTCATGTGTTCTAACCCCTCCACAAAATTTCAGAGCTAGAGCACATCCGATGCTACAAAAAAATCAACACCCCACCAAGCCAAAAATGGACTTTTTAAGAAAAATAAGCCCTTGGACCTTGGTGGTTAAGTCAATGACAAACTTTGAGGAAATTAATCCAAACAACTAAATTTTGGATTAATAAATAATGGGTTTTATGAGAAATTCAAAATTTTCCTGAAAATAAATATTTTTGACGATAGAATTATTATCAACAGTCGAGATTATTTTGACGGGAATTAAGCCAACTACTCATTATTTTCCACTCGGAGGATTTCTCTATAAATTAGAAGCTATTTTCTTCTCAAGTCATTAATAGAATAATTTTGGATGATGTAAATTTGTAATGCTGGTATTGATCCATTGATCTAGTGGGAATGTTTGATATCATAAGAAAAAGACTTTGGGGTTTAGTTCATGGTGTTCTTTGTCCATTAATCTGTGGTACGTGTTGGTTATGTGCTTTCCTATATTGTGCTAAATTTTTTTAAAGCTTGTTATTTCATTTGTCGATGATAAGAATATTTTATTGGTAAAATTTGGTTTTATCTTAGATGATCTGATTCACCATATGATTTAACAAAGTTTGTTTCAGAAAAATATATAGAGATTTGCAGGTACACTGGCCCTCGGGCTCAGTGTTCACAAACTTTGGAGAAAAGCCAACCATGTTTGGGCTCTGGGAATTTTTATATGGTCTTCTCACTTCACTAAAGGTTGTGATCACTACTCTAACTTTTGAAAATACATTGATCCATTGTCATTATTCAAAAATCATTTTCTCAAAAAGTTTCTTTTTTACAAGCATTGTATATTTGTAAATACTTTGTATAAATAATTTTGTAAAATAATTTTGTAACCCTTGTTTTGCAACAATTGGGGTTTGGGGTTTATTTTAAATTTTGTAACAGATAAACCAAAGAACACAGATAAAATTTCAACATTGTATCATAGTGTTGCAGATCACAGGAGAGTTGAAGGCACCAGCTGAAACAGAGCATTTGCAGCAGAAACAGTTGTCTTGAGTGACAGAAGTTGTTCCTAACAAAAAGCAGTGGAGAAGGGTTGACGCCGAGGGACTGCATCATCAATTCGGGCTAGAGAGAGGCCTTCGCAGAGGTTGAGGAGGGCAGAAAAGGCTCACGTAGAGCCACACAAAGACTAGGAGGGTTGACGCAGTTGGCTAGTGGAGCATTTCAGCCAGCGCCGGGATTGCGCAGAGCCTAGAGGCTCAGTCCTTCAGTTGCTGGGACTTAGGAAGTTGTGGGAAGTTTGTGGGGAGTGAAGCTGGTGGGGTGTTGTTGTTGTTGAGATAGAACAATACCTAACGAGGCAAAAACAAGGTAGAGGGAGTCGCTACCTAGGCAGATTTCTAGCCAAGAAATCCAGATCAGTGTTGCAGGTGCATAGGAGATCAGAGAGGTACGACTCGACGATTGGCAGATGGATTTCCAGGAGGGAAATCAAAACTCAGAAGGAGTCTAGCAGACAACTTCCAGACGAGAATTAGAGACTTGGAGGGAGTCGAAGAGAGAACTTCCAGACGGGAAGTAGAGACTCAGAGGGAGTCGAAGAGATAACTTTCAGAGGGAAGTAAAGACTCGGAGGAGTCGAAAGGAAGAGCAGAGAGATGGCCATGAATGGACTGAGGGATCAGGATAGGTTGGACGGGGCATCCAACTTTGTCGTCTGGAAGGCTAGGATCCTGTCCATTCTAGACAGACATCGCATTAAGGCCTTCGCCTTGAGAACAGCAGCTATCCCAGTTGACCCAACTGATAATGAAAAGTACGAGGAAGTAATGGCCAAGGCGAAATGCATAATCCTTGATGGGGTCAAGGATCACGTGGTCCAACATATTGCTGAGAAGGAGCAAGCAAAGGAAATGTGGGACGCCTTGAAGACGTTGTACTAGCATACTTCTGTGTAGAGGAAGATGTTACTTGAGAATCAACTACGGTCATACCAGATGCAGAAGGGGGAGCAGATAGATCACTTCCTCAGTAGACTAGAGGAGATCCGAGACTAACTAACTTCCATAGGGGCCACGCCGGATCAAGAGTTGATGGTGAGGACTGCTCTAAACACAATCTTTGAGGAGTGGGAGACATTCGTCCAAAGTATTTTGGGCAGAGCGAATATTCCAAATTGGGGAGAATTGTGGGCGGCTCTTCGCCAAGAAAAGATCAGACGGCTGTCCAAGACAGGAAGTGGCAACAAAGGAGTCCGGATCAAGAAATTGGAGGAAGAGGATGCAACTCTAGCATCTGCATGGAAGCAGGAGAAGAGGAAGAAAAAGGACCTCTCCAAGATAAAGTGCTTCAACTATGGGGAACTGGGGCATTATGTGAACCAGTGTCAGAGGAAGAAGAATAAGGGAGAGGCGTCTGACTCCAAGGTAGCGCCAGCGAAGGCAGAAAAGGAGGTAGAGGAGGATGATGATTGTGCCATGAGTGCTCATGTACCTCTAGAGAAGAGGTGGGGAGACATCGAGCTGTAGTCAGGAAGACTACAAGTGATGAGGGGCAGGATCCTTGAGATACCCAAACTCTTGGATCATATCTTGCTACGGGAGCCCCAAAGGGAGAAGTAGCAGGATGGCGGATGTCAGTAGAAACGGATACAGATGAAGCAGCAGAGAGTGCTACAGTGCAATAGTCCCGAGCAACACAAAGAGGGTTGCAATAGTGCGAGAGGCACAAAGGGGTTACAGCAGTGCAGGATGGCACAGAGAGGGTTGCAGTGGTGCGAGAGGCAGGGAGTTGTTGCAACAATGCAGATGTAGTAGAGGGAGCACGTGTTAGCGGTAGAGAGAGTTTCAGCATCAGGAGTGTTTCTAGCCTGATAGGTATGTCAGTAGTTGGGTGGATCAGTTACTTACTTCTCAGTAACTGAGTTGCAGTGCAGTAGCAGTTAGCAGTAGCACGATGCAACATGAAGAGAGGGGGTTGCATTGCAGAGGATGTTGGGCGGGGAGGCCTAGCATCAGCACAGGTACTGGTGTCGTATGATTAGAGTGATGCTGAGTGTGGAGTATTACTAGATCACAGTCCTCGCTAAGAGGGAGTGTTGATTTGGGGTAGCATCGTATGTGCTCTAGCCATGAAAATTGGTGGAGAGGCTAAAGCACATGAGATCTCCAAGACCCAAAAATGGTTTGGGCAGGTTCTACCTGGTTTAGGAGATATTAAAATAATTTATATTTTTAATGGAGTTCCTAAGTCTAAACTTAGGAAAAATAAAATATTATTGGGTATTAATATAAAACTGGGTGAGAAGGTTCTAAATGACATGGATCAAGCCAAATCTAATCTTAGCCATTGATTAAAAATGTAATCTTGGTGGTTGAAGGACCAACGGGAAAAGTATAAGAGGAGGCTTGAGGGTCAGTTGGAGAACATACCAAAGTGATCAGTCATTCAATTTTCTAGCGCAGGGTTTGCTAAGAGAAATCGAATCAGTGTTCAGTTGCAACAAGGGGTAGTGAGTACGAGGCAGAGAGGCAAAGATAGTGCACAGAGACCAGCGCAGAAGCAGAGAGAGGCAGATGTTGAGCCAAAGGGAGCTACACAGAAGCAGAAGGGACTGCGCAGAGGCCAAAAGGGCCCACATCATCCACGCAGAGGTTGCAGGACTGACGCAAAGGGTTGTATAGATTGCGCAGTGCCTCAGAGGGCTGACGTAGAGGGTTTCGGGCTGACACAAAGGCTAGGAGGGCTGATGCTGAGCTTCAGATTGTGCTAGAGAGGGTTTTGTGGTGCAAAATTTCCGAATATCTGCTTCCGGATAGAGAGGTATTACTGTCGGATTATCGGGTGAGCCGGTTTGGCACCCAGTTGTACTCAGAAAGACTGCATAATAAAATAACCCTCAAAATTGTTGTACCGGTTTTCTCAAGTTGGGTTTTTCCGGGGATGAGTTGTCCAAAAATAATGGTGTCAGTTGTGTGTTTGCTATTTCTTTCAGTTGTTGACCTGTAGATGGTTGAGACTGTATTGTGTTTATTTCGATTTTATATGGTCAAATAACTTGTTCGTAATTAACAAGCAGGAGAAATAAACCAGAGAATACAAATAAAATTTCTAACGGGTAATAATTAAAAATTTCAACAAGATCCATCCTCTAGCTTCTCTCCGAACTCAACGCTCTAGCAGAAGAAGGAAGCCACTAACCATTTGTGACATTTTCGTGGTGATTTTTGGCCATTTTGGAGATCTAAAATGAAATTTAAATTTTTTGCAGGGGTTTCAAAACTTTTTAGGCCTTCTAGGCCTAGCATAAGCCTCGTTTACTCTAGTTGCAACCCTCTTTTCCCTTGTCGTCCCCTTGTAGGTCCTCTTAGAGGCCTCGAATTCCATTTTGGGGAGCCATTTGACCCTTTAGTGGTCTCGACCTCCTGGCGGCATGTAATATTCCTAATGGAAATATACAACGTTAAACAAAGCAAACATAATAGAAACACTTACAAAATTTACATCACATTTAACAACCAGAAATCTCCATGAACTGCGCTAATCTGAGCCATTTTATTAATAAATAAGAAGGTACAATATATTGCTAGAAAGAGTGCACCTGGGCTTGCTTAAGGCAACTGAGCTAAGCCCAAATGAACAATAATAAATCCCTCTCAAATCTACTACTGCTCTCTCCTGGCACTGCGCTAAACTACCTAAAATATATGTTGTTATCTGCAAAGAAATGTTGTTAGGGCCTCCTCAGATACTTTGAAAATTCTGGGGAATTAACCATGGGCTTTCCACCAATAACCCACAAAACCCACAAAGGAATTGGCCAAATGTTGACCTTGGAATTTTGACCCAATTTTCCCTAGCTCCTCTAGCTAATGGCTGAGTTGGGGCCCCTATTTGACCCCTCAAATCTACCTAGAAAATTCTGCCAAATTAATCTTGGCCTCTCCTCAATAAACCCAGAAAGGTTTTGTCCTATTTTTGATGCTCCAAAATTGACCCCCAAATGCTTGGCCCTCCTCCACAAGCAGAAGATGTAACCTCTAACAAATACTATGTTTTCTGCTTCGCCAAAATGCTAGAAAAGCCCCCACAACACTTCCCTAGACTCCACCTCAAGTTTCAGCCCCTAACTCTCTTCACTCCACAACCTCTAAGCATGCCTCCTCCAAGAGCTACGCAGTCCTTGTACTGTTGTTGCCAATCCTCTCCACAAACTCGCACTCTCTGTTGCTAGTACGAACTGGTATAGGTAGGAACCCCTCCTTGGGTTGGCGCTCGAAGTCCACTGAAGCAAGGGCTAAGATCTCCGTTCGGAGACACTCGTGTGCTAAACATCACTACAGACTTGGCTTTCGCTCAAGCGTGCTACGTCAAAGACACAATTTCTGAATAGATGAATGAATGACCAAAATGAGTGCCTCTTTCTCTATTTATCAAAGAGCCTCCAAGATTCCCACGTGGGCCCAACTTGACTTTCCCCACCAACTTCGCTCCAATGAGAGTGTCTTCCACATTTGGGTCGTAATTCTCCATGGGGTGGCCCCCACACTCTGCTAGAACCGCAATATTTCCTCGGAACTGACATCTCCTAAGTGAAAACATGAATCAAGACAAAATTGGGAAAGTTTGATATTTCCCTTAGCAATATTGCTAAGTGGGAATATCATAGTCCTTCCCACTAAAATGTTGTTTGTCCTCAAGCAACTGCCGAACAATTCTCTCTCTAGTTGTTGCTCCCCATTTTTAGTGCAAAAATGTGCTAGGGTCCTAGATGCGCCACTGGTTCGTCTTTGACCTTTGCATTGTCCTGACATGAAAGAATCCCTCAATACCAAGATCCTAAGCCATCCTATCCCACCTAAATCTCCCCTCGCTCTACTCACTATCCTTCCCAGTATAAGTATGAGAAGTCCCTTGTATACCATCAATGAGTAGGAGATCATGATAATGTGGCACTATTCACAACTACTCGTGAAGTTGTCCTACCATGTAGGCCACCCCATGCACTCCAGGAGTATACTCTCGAAGACACCACCCAATCACTGCAGAGATAGTGTCTTGCTCATGTGAGCTTCTCCTGATATCATCACATTCGCCCACCTACCATGTTAATGAAGTCCCCAATGCCATCAACGAGTCACCAACTCCCAATGGAAGATCTGAATGATCTTCCCTTATAGAAATTAGCTCATCCCCAAGGGTGGTTGTACTGCCAAGTCCTATGATGCCCAGATCCTACATTAGTCTAAAAAGGGTGCCACTATGCTATAATTACGTAGCTCTGATCATGACAGTCCTCCCTTCATGCTCAAGTTGTATCCACCTCTCTTGGGACTTGATAGCAAAACATCTATGGAGTTCCAACGCATCTGGACCAAGCACCTCCATGATGTCACCTCCTACCCATCCAACACTCACCCTGATCCATAGCGATAACAAGGAAAACCAACCTTGCCATGCGATCAAGACCTCAACGCTCCCCCACATGTCAAACCAAGGGTGAGTTGGGTCCTCCCCTGTCCTGATCCCACTCACCACGAAGCATTGTGTCCCATCAACCAACCAAACCCCTAAATATCACAGCCAGAATGACTATGGCATAGTCTTGACAGCTGATGGAACCAACCTGTACTATGTCTCAGGTCCCTGCGTGCAATCAATATATGAACTCCATACATCATGCACCCATCTCGTGCATGTGACCCAACCCTGCGTCAGCCATACCACACCATGGGATCTGTCATCCTGCCTCCTAAACGTGCTCCCCAATACTACTCGGAGTCTAAACATTCACTTGTAATCAAGGCCCACCAACCGTTGTAGATTCTCCAGAGACACCTCAGAATGTATCACCAAAAGGGGATCGTGTATCACCCTGAGTGTGGGCTCAAGGGTGGTGCAAGTGCTACCTCTACAGGAGATCAGACTATCCCCAAGCCTGCATCCACCAACTCGCGTCCTAACCATATGCCACAACTGGAAAGCCTCTCTCCCAATGCACTGTGTTCCATTCAACTATCTCAGATGAACCTCATGGGTAATGTTGCTCGTGATGAGAGCATCAAGAGATCATATCCATGTCCCATGTGTCAGTGTGCAATGATGGAGAGTGATAAATGGAAGCTCATGGTCGGCCCTGTGATCAAATCACTCTCCAAATCTAAATGTGCCCAACCCAATGGTGTGCCTGATGCCCTCGTCAGGATATCTCTCTGGTAGCAACACTCTGACAACCTGTTGTGCACCATCTTGCTTGGCTGCGCACAAGTACCTACCCCTACAAACCTCTGCATAGCACTGAACTTTGTGGCACAACTCCATGCACCCTTGGATACCAATGCTCAATGCCATGCCGCCATGTACCATAGGTAATCCCATATGTGCCCATGCAACCACCATGCTACTAGTACACCTCCCACGAAGTGATCTACACCTCCTCATCTGCCCTGGTAGACTTGAGAGGCCTAACTCCACACCTGCTAGAGTGGATATCTCTGCTGTGTCGATCCTCAGTGACTCCTGTTCCCAATATACCAATGGGAGAACATCATCTCCATACAATGCTCGGTCTGGTGGCCTAGCCATGCTACCTCCTCCCAGAGAATGCTAATCATCTTGCGACCCCATGCACAACCAACATGCTAATACAATCCATGGAGCCTGCTCACAAACCACCTATCCACTAACGCCGACTAGAATTCCCCTAGGGAATGTATGTGCTCAGTCACTGAGTTGACTACCTCATCAATGCCATAGCCATCCCGCATGTCTGATATCGGATAGGGAGTTCCACCTTGATCCCAATGCCAACCTGGGCCTTCAGTGCCCTCGATGTCTAAGAGCTCCCACTAAACTTTACTCCAGACTATGACCATCTCCATGAGTCTAGTCCACTCCATCGGGTACCAATTCATAATCTCTCGCCATCCAACCCCAAGAGAGGGATCGAATGCACGAACTCCCGCACATAGAACAACCTCGACATGCCGATGTTGGACCTTGTGCAACTCCGTTCGTCTCATCCTGCTATCAAGGTCAACCCATGAGATCTAAATAGTTAGCTCTATCTCCCTCTCTCTAATGGAAAAAGGTGTCCTAATAGTGTTGCTAACCTGGTCATCCCCTCTGGTATGTCTAGACAACTTTGCCTCTCTCAACCCAATGCGTAGGGGTGGGTTGATAACATTGTAGATCCTGTCAGTGCACCTCTGAAGCAATCTGTGTTGGAATCCCAACGTGTGGTTTCTATGTTGCCCCTCATCAATGGCTAGCCCAAAGGATGGTTGCACATCTTCCTCCATCATGGTTTCAACATGAGCCTCCAACTACTCCTCCATAGACAACCCAACATGCAAGACATGTTCATCAGTTAGTTGTATGTGGTTGTCGTTTTGAAGCTCTGTCATAGACTGGGATGCCTCATTAGTGGATACCTCATCAATGGATGTGTGCGTAATTGCCTCCTCCAATCTATCTACTGGGGCCACCAAAGGAAACTCCAATAGGGGTGACTCTCGCGTCACATTGGGTGTATCCTCGTGCTCCTCTTGCGTGCCATTTGCCTCATGCTCAACCAGCTGGAACGTATCTAGATGAACTCCCTCCTCCATGGGTATGTTCTCTCTCATCTCGTCACTACCTCCGCCTTCCATCTTCATCTCTGCAGTATTACTACTAGTGTTTCATTCAATAATCATGCTCCTCTTATTCTCTTCATCTGTGGGTCGGCAACTATTGTTTCTTCTTGCTGACAACCACTCTTCGAGAAGCCCCGCCAGTCTCTCGATGCTCCTAGTAACATTTTCAAATTTCTCCTACTGAGATATTTTTGGGCATAAGTTCAATCTAGAAAATAATGTGGGACTAGTGTTTTAGCCTCTGGGATTCTAGTCCATAATAGCACTTGAGAATTTGTGTGATTTAGACCCACAACTAGCCAAATCATGCTCTAATACCACTGTAATATTCCTAATGGAAATATACAATGCTAAACAAAGCAAACATAGCAAAAACACATACAAAATTTACAGCACATTTAACAACTAAAAATCTCCATGAACTGCGTTGATCTGAGCCATTTTATTAATAAATAAGAGGGTACAATGTGGTGCTGGAAAGAGTGCACCTGAACTTTCCCAAGGCAAGTGAGATAAGCCCAAATGAACAAATAATAAATCCCTCTCTAATCTATTGCTTCTCTCTCCTGGCTTTGCGCAGAACTACCTAGAAAATATGTTGCTGGTTGCAAAGAACTGATGTTAGGAACTCCTCCGATGCTCAGAACATTCTGGGAAATTAACCTCAAGCTCTCCACCAATAACCCACAAAAACCCACGAAGGAATTGACCAAATGTTGACCTTGGAACATCAACCCAATTTTCCATAGCTCCTTTAGTTGTTGGCTGAGTTGGGGCCCCTGTTTAACCCCTCAAATCTGCCCAGAAAATTTTTCCAAATTAATCTTGGCTTCTCCTCAATAAACACAGAAAAACTCAGAAAGTGTTTGTCCTAGTTTTGACGCTCCAAAATTGACCCCCAAATTCTTGGCCCTCCTCCACAAGCAGAAAATGTAACCTGTAGCAAATGCTACGTTTGCTACTCCACAAAAATGTTGGAAAATCCCCCACAACACTTCCCCGGACTCCACCTCAAGTTTCAACCCCTAACTCCCTTCACTCCACAAACTCCAAGCGAGCCTCCTCCAAGAGTTGCGCAATCCCTGTACTGTTGCTGCCAATTCTCTCCACAAACTCGCACTCCTTGTTGCTGGTGCAAACTGGTATAAGTAGGACTACCTCCTTGGTTGGCACTCAAAGTCCACCGAAGCAAGGGTTGAGATCTCTTCTCGAAGACACTCATGTGCTAAACAACACTGCAAACTTGGATTCTGCTCAAGCGTGCTATGTCAAACACACAATTTCTGAATAGATGAATGAATGACCAAAATGAGTGTCTCTTGCTCTATTTATCAAAGAGCCTCCGAGATGCCCATGTGGGCCCAACTCGACTTTCCCCACCATCTTTGCTCCAATGAGAGTGTCTTCCACATGTGGGTCGTGATTCTCCATGGGGTGGGCCCCACACTCCACTAGAGCCGCAATATTTCCCTTCCTTCCTAATGTTTGGGCCCCCACTTAATCCCAAAATTCATGTGGGACCTTTGAACCCACATCTCCTAAGTGAAAACATGAATTAAGACAAAATTGGGCAAGATTGATATTTCCCTTAGCAATATTGCTAAGTGGGAATATCAAACAACAGCCCTTAAGGCTAGGCCGCAGCCCTAAGGGACTTCTTCCCTTAGCCACAGGCCTAATAAGGCTTGCGATTTACTTTCAGCCTTCACCTTCCCTCTGCTAACCTCTCTCCTCATCTTCTCCCTCTCAACCTCCCGCTTCAGCCTTCTTGTAGGCCTAAAAGCCTCTTTCCCTAGGGCCACAACCCTTTCTTTAGCCCTAACATCAAGCCTTGAGGCTTCCTCCCTCCTTGCCATGGGCCTCTTTGGCCTCCTTCCTAAGCCACTACCTTCCCTTGGTCTTTTTGCCCTCATCATTACCCTATTTTGGCCTCTTTTTAGACATTGCATTGGGATAATAGTTGATTTTGCCTCAAAATCTTTGTGGTTGCAGCAATATCCACGAGATTGTGAGCTAACATTGGTGATTGCAGGTGGTCTAGTCACCAAGAAATTTTTTGAGCAAGCAAGTGGGTCATCTCCAAGGCCTAAAGGCCAATTGGTTTGCTTCTTCAAACCCTCACTCCCTCACTGTTTTACTTACATCCGTTTAATCATTTGATAACAATGACAAAAGACTCATAAGTTGTCTAGCATATTGCTAAGTCACTTGCATCAATTGGGCATTCATTGTTTGGCTTCATTCATGAAAATTGGATGACTTTCATAAGCATATTAAGATCTGATCATAACAGTGGCATTGGCATCTAAAGGAACCTAATTCATTGAGAATCTTGTGTTGGCAAAGTAGTTTAGCATTTGGGTTGTCTCATTTACATTTTTGCACTCATATGCATTTCATCTCTTGCATCCTAAGTGCTCTAATTGGAATTAACTATGTCCTAAAAGTTGAATAATTTCTCATTAAATGTCATTGGAAAATAAGTTACATAAAGGCTTCTAATAGTGTTCAAGGCTCTACTGTGAAAAGGATCAGTAATAATGGATTTTGGTTTAGTTGCTACATTGCTTCATACAAATAGATCTAACATTGTGTTTTCTTGTGAGTTTCATAATTTCCAAAGTTATAAAGATGTCCGCAACTTGATCATCATTTAAACAATATTGCACTTCAAGAACATGGTCATGAATGAGCTTTCTGATGAAGTGCATGTGTAGTTCAATGTGTTTGCTGCGATGAAGTTGGACTAGATCTTTGCATAGTTGAGTGGAACATTGATTATCACACCAAAGTGTAGTCGGATGTTGCTGCTGAAAACCAAACTCTGACAGGATTTGATGAAGCCACAGGGATTCCTTACTATCTTCAATGGCGCCACGATACTCTGCTTCTGCTGAAGAAAGACAAATGACACTTTGTTTCTTTCAAGCCCATGTAATAGGTCCAGAACCAAGAGTGAAGACATAACCTGCAGTAGACTTCCGATCATCAAGGTCACCAGCCCAATCAGAATCAATGAAACCAACCAATAGAGGAGATGCTTCTACACTATAATGAATCCCAAACTGAACTGTACCTCGAACATAATGAAGTATTCTTTTAGCTGCTTTCCAATGACTTTCATATGGTTTTTGCATAAACCGAGCAACAAGGACAACAACAAAGGAAAGGTCAGGACGAGTATGGGTTAGATACAAAAGTTTTCCAACAAGCTGATGGTATAAGGTAGCATCAACTTTAGTGGAAGTACAAGTGACTGAAAGTTTGGCTCCAGACTGAAAGGGAGAAGGGGATGGCTTACAGTCTTCCATGTGAAAGTGGCGTAGAAGATCACAGGTTTCCTAACCAACTGTTCTTTTTACAAAAAACGGCTGGTCAGGTAGAAAATCGGCCAAACAGGTCAGTTTGGTACTAAAACTGGCCGATTTGGCACCCAATCGGTTCTGACCAACCAACCAATCAGATTTGTTAGGCTGGTTTTTGATATCTTAGGGAGCTAACCTGCCAATTTCACCAATTTTGGGTTCGACCGGACCGGTTTTTAAAACTATGGCTAGAACGGAGTGGGAATGGATTAGAGTGACAACCCCCACCCTGAGTCATTGTCGCACTGTGCCTGTACATGTAATATCCCTTTTAGGAATTCTCCTCAAACCCTAGCAAACCCCAACCAGAAAAATGCACAAGTGGTATAATAGACGGGAAACTCACAGAGATAAAATAACAGTAGTGCAACAACAAACAATAATGTACACATGAAATATAAACAGATACTCAAGAAATGCAGCGAGAAATGCTAAGCCATTTATTATACTGAGTAATGGACAGAGTACAAGAGGTGATCAGGAAGATAGCACCTCGACTTGCACAAGGCGAGTGAAGAAATACACTCAGAATAGCAAGGAAATGGCCTCTCTTTGAACTGTGTCCAAGTTGCTGGAGAACTGTTGTGCTACTGCTGCTGCTGGAACCAAGTGAGGATTTGGGGCTGCTCCCCTCCTCAGAAAATGCTGAAACTCTAGAATCAACCTCTACACAATAAACCCAGAAAAAACCCAAAAAGCTTTCCTGGAATAGCTGACCCCCAAAAATCACCCCCTTGGGGATCTGCGTAGTCCCTCAATGCTCTGCGTTGCCACTGAAAGAAACCCTCCAGAACTCTGCCTGAAGCTTTGCCAAAATCCTCCAATATGCAAGGGCTGATCCCCTGCTCAATCACCCAGCACAAATCCTCCTGAAAAACCCCAATCTGAAACTCCTGCCAAAAAGAACTGCGTCATCCCTCTCAAGACTACGCAGTCATCCACAGTGCTCAATCCTCCTGCCAACTAGCAATGAAACTGTTGCAAAATACTGATGGAACCACCTTGCCCGAGCAGGCACTCGAAGTCCCCCGGGGCTAAGGGTGAGATCTCCGAATAGAGACACTCAATGCACTAAACAGTGTTGCAGACTAGCTAAACAGTCAGTGTGCTCTAAATCGAAGTGACTAGCTCAAATGCACATAATCGAATGCCAAAATGAGGAGGCTCCTCTCTCCTTTATAGCGTTGGCCCCTCTCAACCCTAAAGCCAACCTTATCCAACATAGCCCCCCTCTTGCCACGTGTTCCTATCCATCTGCGCAGTCCCTCCAAGTGTATACGTGGGCCCCTCCTCTACGTGGTCCTTTGGCCCCCCTTGGCTCCCAGTTAAGTTACAGCGTTGTGCTACTAGGGAGTGAATTTATTCTGAAAGTGAGTTATGTCACCCTTTACTCACCTTTTTATTCATAACTAACTATAGAAGGCAAAATTGAGCAAAAATCGAATATTCCAATTAGCCATGGCTAATTAGGAATATTACAGTACAATCTGAGCAACAATAGGGGGCATGACAAATTACAGGGTACACTAGATATAAATTTTGAGGGGTTGGGGCCTAAAGGTGAGCAGTGTTGGTTCACTTGGTCACTTTGGCTAGTTTTGATCAAGGAAAACCCAAGTCAAGTTTTAAGAGGGGATTGTTTGGTAAACTTGACTTGGTGAAAGAGTCAAAGTTACTTGGTCAATAGTGGCAGTTTTGGGCACGTGGTTTTGGTTTCCCATGGTTTTGTGCCCATGGATTGCATGTAATGAAGAACTTAAAAGGCTTCGAAATAATTCATTGTAATGTTCCAGGGATGTGAGTGGTGAAGGCTCACTTCGCCAGCTTGGCTTTGCTTGGCCAACACATAATAATAGAATATTCTATTAGCTAGTTTTTCACCGAATTAGGGCTTTTTAGGATAAAACTTGTGTTTTTTTGTTTTTTTCTTGGTTATTTTAATCCTCTCGCTGTAAATTTAATTTTCTCTCCAACAATTTTAACAAGCCCACCATGTCATCCTTCATAACCCCCTTTACCGCTTTCATCTTCTTATTTCACTTATTCTATAATTTAATTAAATTAGGGCCCCACCTATACCATAAAAATTATCTTTTACAAAAATGAGACATCATTTGGATGTAGATGTTAGACATTCAACCCAAATATAGGCCCTATTGCAGTTAATATTTGTACAACAAGCCACCCCCAAGCTAGGGCTATGAATCCAAAAATATAGGCATCTTTGTTGAGATTTTTGGCATGTGCACTCTTATCACAATCCCAACTCTCTTTCCTCATCATACTACACTACCCATATAACCAAATCCCCTTCTTTTCAATGTAATCGCTCGAGCTATACCACCACTTTCATGGGCTCTAGCATAGACTAGCCAAGACACCCTTGGCTAGGAATTACTTGGATTCTCAACTATCACTAATTGTTATAAATGCCTTTAATTCCTTACGTACACATGCATAATTTACACATGATTTCCTTTTCCATAATTCATTAAAATAATAGAATCTTGCCTGGGTACTCAAACAAGTCTTACCATACAACCTTTGGCAAAAGACCAAGAATCCCCAAATGACAACCAAAAACCATGGAATATGTAAGCATGTTCCCGACTCAACACATGGCTCTCAAAGAAACACACAAAACTCAATTTTCAGACTAACTTCAAGGTGGCTATGACATAGGATGGCATAAGAAAGGAATTAAGATAAAGAATAACATATTATAGTTTGTTTTTGGCCCCCTTGAGCCCCCACGATCCCCTCGTTTCCCTCTCTTGTGGAATCATAGCAACCCCTGTTCTCTTCATTCTTGTGTGCATCTATTGATTTATTATACTATTACTTTCAATGCACAATACATTGCATGGAATTTGGCCATTCATTGCATATATGAATATACATTGCTAATCTGAAGATCATAATTGGGCTATAACACATGAGAAAATTGTGAGTGTGGTAATTTCATTGCTAAAAAAAGATATGCATATGTAATCATAGTTTTATAATATTTTTTACAAATAGAGTTGTCGTTGATGACAACAAGATGTCATTGATGTCAAAGGGGAGCATGAGACACCAGTAGTAAGACCATCCTTGATGACCAAAGAAGCGACATGACTCTTTGTGAAGCATTATGATAGCTTGACCTTTTGCAAAGTTTCATTACATGACGATAGAGGTGCTTGAAGTTATTTGAGTTTTTGAAGAAGTTTAAATGCCCAAAATATTTTACTAATAACATGATTGCGTAGTGTTCATTGATACCTTTTCCAACAGTATATTTTGCTTAGAAAAAATCCTCCCGGATGAAAAGTTATGGTCAGTTGAAAATCAATATTAATGGGGGCAAAATTTACAAGGAAAAATTATAAGGCTAAACCCAAAATATTGATTTTTTAAACATTGTGCAAGTGGGGAGAAGATCCACCATTGGATAGGGAGATCAATGGCCACAAGTGCATGGAGTTGTGCACTAGTTAACACAGTTAAAGACCATGCAAGTCTCGAACCAATCCACTATGTCCTCAATAAATTAATGGTCGAATGAAGGAAAATATGCTCGATGTTTAACCAATCCAAGCGGACCAATAGGATTTTGACAAGTGGAAAGGATGTATTTGTAGATGATGTTAGCATGTTGATGTGGAACCACCAAAGATTGCCATGTGGCAGACAAAAATGACAGTTTCAACTATCCAATGAGTGTGTTTTTGGGTGACATGTGGCCCACTCTAGGTATGCTAGGTGGCTGTTGCGACATCATCCATAACATTAGCATATTGACACCCATTGACCCTTAGGTCTAGGTCATATGGGCTTGGTCTTATGGCTTCTAGAAATGTTAGCTATGGGTTTAAAGTGTTGGTCTTATGGTCAACTGGGACCACCATGTGACCATAACTAGTCATGTGACTGTGAGCTAAATGCAAGGAGGAGCAACGATATAGATTCGATCAAACAATGAACAAGTTTTTATATGTTAACTGTTTGTGAAAAGTTCGGTACAACGATTTGATCGTTTGGTTTTAAATACATGACATGGTTTGGATTGGTTTTGATTTTTTCTATTTGTTGTGGAATTTTGGCTATGAATTGGTTACGGAGATCTCGCCATGTCAACTCTTTGGAATGGTTCAAATCCATTACAATTTTGTTGCGCATGTTTTGAATCTAGAGTGTAATCTCTTTCATGTGGAGATCTTGTCACTATATTAGGATCTAGTTTTGTTACAATCAACAAACTTGCGGAGATCTCATATATTTAGTGGAGCATGAAGTTTTGGCAGAGGTAAGTTTCAACAAGAGTTTAAATTTGGAAAGGGTGTTCATATGACAATAATATATGGTGGAAGCATATAATGGAAGCTGAGTCTCATTATTGATCCAGTTATATTTGGTTATGCTTATGTTTAGATGGTTCATGGATTGTTGCTAAATTTTTTTTTTTTTGTTTAGATGGTTCATGGATTGTTGCTAAAAATTTTTTTTTGACATAGTCTGGGTTCTACACATCGAATTAATCACTCAAGGTAAGCAATCGTTTGACATGTGAAATGACTACACGATCCAATAATAAGGAATCCCAATTGGCTCAGACCTTGACACATAGATGCACCATAAGTTGATGTAAGCACTTCACACTATATGAATCATGACCTCGCTCCATGCATGTGGATACGTGGTCTGACAGTACACAATACTTGATACAAATACAAGAATTCCCAAATACAAACAAGCATAGACACCCAATTTCATAATGAATAAAGTAGCTTTTGATCAAAATACCACCTTCCAACATGTGCTCTTGGAAAATGCGGAGGTAACACATTACTGATGCAGGTGGCAAAGATATGAATGGCATGTCACATCGACTACTAATGGCTATCAGGGGTTGATGGCTATCAGTTGGAAGAGATGAATAGGAAAAAACTTTCTCCAAGGGGTCACTCACTTTTGGTGGGTAACAATACCAATGAGGACAAAAACATCTAGCATGAGTATGTAGCTTCTCAAAGAATGAGAGAAGAAGAATGAAAAAACAAAGGAAAGGTGGTAGGGAAAAAAGAAAGACAAGAGGAGAAGACACTAGGGTTGTACTAACAATGTCAAGAACCAAAAATTTAGAGGAAGGATACTTTGGATTGATGATTAAGCAATCCTATAGCTGCAGTCTATAGGATGTACCAACCAATGCCAATATTACAAGGAAGTGACAGGAGAAAGGAGGATGGTGACCATTCCCATCTAGGAAGAAGTTATCTCAAGTCGGGCCCTACTTGAGACAACAATCTAAATAGAACCAATCACTATTAACGTGACCAAAAATATAGGAGACAAAAAGTGAATAGAGAGAGAGAGAGGCAAAAGGAAAAAAATGGAAAATATTAATACTCATCATTGCTATGAATGATTAGCAGGTTATGTAAGGATTTCCAAATCTAATAAAAAATCCCTCATGTCCAATATTTGATTCAAAGAAATGTTACATGGATTTATTGTATGCAATATGGTAGCAAGCAGGTATAAGAAAAGAATAATGACATAGGAAGAATTGAAAATGAAATAGGAAATTAAATAAATACCCATGGCTAGAATTTGATGATTTCTTGGAGTGAGGGGCGCTTATGGACCATTTCATCACTTGATTGATGGAAATTTATCATTCTTGGAGGGTAATCATTTTGGAGAGTTTTTATTCCCACACATATGGGTTATTTTGGCACTTTTATTATGCTTTTGAGCTATCTCAAGGTTGGCACCTTTAACCTAGTGGTACACTTGAAACAGTTTTTTCGGGCTTTTCTTGTAAAATTATAAATGTGACTTAGATACCCTCATAAAGTAGAGGGGAGTGCATTCACTCACTTCTTCTTTAGAGGAGGGTGCATTAGCTCTTGTCTTTCTTTTTGGATTTGATATGATCATTTATAGAGCAAATTGTCTTGGGAAGGAGATTTTTGCATGGAGAGACTTTTGGGATTGATGAAGCGATTCCTCTTGGAAATGTGTAAGTTTATTGTCACATTTTCTTCCATTTTGCATGCTATATTTCTGAAATTAGGGTTTCTATGAGTGTCATATTAACAAGTGCAATATATTTTCTTGAAATCTTGATTCTTGATGGCATGTAAAATATGTTTTGCAAGAATCCATCAAGGGAACTGGGTTCATGCATCCTTTGACTTCAAAATATTCCACATAGAGAAGTAGCTAGGGGTTTCTAAGTGACGAAATTCAATCTTTCACCCTCTTCATCCAAGGCCCTCTGCCATTGACCTTTCCCTAATTGTCTCCATTGTCGAACTAGATAAAAGCTCTAATCTAGTAAATCTTCCCTTCTTATTTAATTTCATGGAAGCTACAGTTGGGGTTAGCTTAAAATATGCATTTTATCACAATTTTATGTCCATATTGTTGAAGAATCTAGGACATCTAAGTAGGATGAGATTCATCTGACGATGATAACTATTTGTAAGGTACTGTTGACCCTGCCGCCCGCACCTACCTACACAGTTAGCGAGAAAAGCCTTCAACCCCACAAGGTGTGGTTGGTGGCAGGGAACTCAGAGAAGGGGCTGTCACACTGATCCCAACTCTCTCCATTTTAGCTATCTCCTAGGCTAGCTAAGGGGGGTGGTCCCTAAATGGAAAGTTAAGCCTAAAGCTAAGATGAAAAGTTCTAGGAGAATTATTTGAGTTAAATAAGATTGTCAATCTGAGATCTAAAATCAAAACGAAATATAAACAATAGCCATTAACCATACGATGAGCATGTACCACACAAATGACCAGTGCCTTAAAACGTTGTTATTTCAGAAATGAAAATATTTTTGTTTGTATTTCTTTTTATGCTCAAAATGGAAACGAATGCTTTTAAATGAAAAGAGAAAATTTGCTTTGACTTTCAAAATAGAAACGAAGCTAAGAGATCAAGATACTTCCCTCTTGAGTAAATCTCTTTTTGGTGTCTTAAGAGCTTGATGGCTTGAACAGCATGTGGGATCCTTGGTATCCTGGGAGGTGACTATTCCCGCCGAAGAAGTCCTCGCCCTCCAACAGAGCTGGCAAACCTGTCGCTTGAAAACACAGAAAACACTTGCAAACAAATTGTTAGTGCAAAAAGGGACTTGGCATATAGAGACCAAGTTGAGCTTGTCATTCAACCGAGAATGGACAAGCTACAACAAGTGTACAAGATATACCAAGCCCAGAAGAGATCTGAGATAGCTGCAGATCTCTCCTCCCTAGACAATAGTGCCTTCAGGCAAAATGAAAAACAACTAGATAGCAAATGAAAATCACATGAACATTAAACGACACAAGTATACCTCATATACCAAGGCATGCACCACACGAGAAGCTGCTAACCCCAAAGACTTTTATTTATTAATACGAATGCTGAATACAAAATCCGGCAGAGTCTCCGCCAGCGCAATAGCTCGTTCTATGATATACAATAAGAGCCCAAGGCTCATATAAATAGGAAAATGGGAGACAATCCCAAGGCAAATTTCTAATGACAAGTGGCAATCAGGTGAAGATCCCAATGAAAAAATGAATTGACACATGTAATTTGATGACAATCCCAATGAAAAATGAATTTCCAAGTGGCTGCCATGTGTTTGCTGGCTGCCCATAAACTGTTGATAAATCACGTAACTGCTGTTGCATATGCCTTAACTACACCTTAACTGCTGTTCACGTGACTTATAAACTGCTGTTTGAACTGCTGTTAATTTACTTGTGTTAACTGCTGCCTTTTGAACTGGAGATATCCACGTAAATACCTGTGTATGACTGCCGTTAGACAGCTGATAATTGCCAGGTAAACATGCTGCTCACTTAACTGCTGTAATGATACATTGACTGCTGTACTATCCACGTAAAAGGCTGAGCTGAATTTGCTGCGTTAATGCTGGGTTTAACGTTTAAAATGTTGTTCCACGTAGATGCTGTAATAACCACCTTTGACTGCCACCTTTGACTGCCGTAGGGACTTTACCT
This sequence comes from Pinus taeda, assembly GCA_000404065.3. Lineage (NCBI taxonomy): Eukaryota > Viridiplantae > Streptophyta > Pinopsida > Pinales > Pinaceae > Pinus > Pinus taeda. The sequence goes on along the minus strand of APFE031155724.1, from coordinate 22,991 downwards.
TGGAGCTGTACGTTAATACATTTGCAAACTGGGCCCACCGTAAATGCTGCCAGCTGACTTTAAGATTGCCGTACGGTATTGTACGGAATTTTTTTTATTTGCTGTGGGCTGAGTTTACATATTTAACTTGCTGTTTTATTTGATATGTATGGGCTGCCAACGTGTAATGCTGGGATGGCTGAGTGTATATGCGTTGAATACCTTTTGACTTGGCCCACTATCTTTTGGCTTGCTACGTGAATTTCATGTGGTGGGCTGTGAAGTGGGGTCCAATTCCCACATTAATTAATTCCAAACACATTTTAATTTCTCACCCTTTGAATCACATCAAAGTTAAAACTTCAAAAATTAGATTTGCCTTATGAACTCAACGTTGACTGCCCTTTGACTTTGACTTTTGTGTTGACTTTCTTTGACTTTGACTGGCTGCTGAAACTTTGACTTGAGGTGGGCCCCACATCATCCTTGATCATCTGCTTGACTTCCATGTCAAAATTTGACTTATTTTGACTTTGGAAAAATTTTTAAATTTTTCCAATTATTCATTTTTTTGAATTTTTTCTTCATTTTTGCCACTGTCACTGAAAAAATTGCCTTTTGAGAGACTCTGAGTCATTTTTTGATCCCCAAAGTAGGCTCTAGGAGAATGCTGGGCCTCTGAGGATGAATTTTGACTGGTCATATGCCCCAGGCATCTCCTAATGCCACTTATTTATGCCTTTATATAAAAAATAATTAAAAAATCCCGTTTTGCGGGAAATTTTTAACTATTAAAAAATCCTACTTAGACCTAGCCAAATTCCACGAAACTTTACGTGTGATCTAGTATGGTAATATACATCGACCCTAGACACTAAGATGTGTCAGGGGCTCAATCTTCAAACCGTCACCTCGGCTTTGGGGTGTGCACGAGTGAAAAAATCCAGAGAATTATCCCCCTCTGAAAAAGAAGGGAAAAGAAAGGGATAATTCACCGGATAAAAAAAAACACTCCAAGGTGTACTCGTTTGTTGATCGAGTCCCACATCCTAGGCCTGTTACAAATTCAAGAAACATCATACTAGCATCACTTATTACAATTCCCCGTAGGGTGTGGAATATGGGTACAAAGAAGAAAGATGATGAGAAGATAGAAGGAGAGTTAAAAAACTCTGTTGACTGATGACATCTGATGGTACAAGTGTCCTCTGGATCATCCTTGGGCATGGAGTCGTCACATAATCGTCAGGTGCTACTCCAGCAGTCAACAGTTATGCTTCTATTTATTTCCTCATGTCACTATTTCGTTCATGCTTGTTTCAAGTTATGTTAATATGCAGCTATCCCGTATTAGTATAAGAATTAATTATTTGCTTTAGGAAAATAAATTTTCTAGTGGATAATAGATGTATCTCTAAGAATTCTTTCCACTGCACCTATTTAATTTCATATCGATTTAGTGATTTGTGCTGAAGGTCAAGCTTTTCAAGCGTGAGGGGAAATTCTCGGAGGAATCAACTCATTCTTGAAAAATATTCAAGGAGAACCCGCATGTTTTGAATTCCAAAGTCTCATCTATATCTTATTTGTGTCTTGCAGGGATTATTTCAAGTTTCTTAAAGCTTTTATTCCTTGCATCAAAATATCAACTTGGAAAAAATTATTTTTTTACTTATTGTACTTCATTTATCAATATCTGGCTATTTCAAAGAGCTAAGTCATGGCTAGTCAAAGAGGGGAGCTTGCTCATACTTTTTGGCCTAGCCTCTTGTAAATTATTTTTGTAACATACATTGTTGTCATCTTGGTCTAACATTTGAGTTATTTTTGTATCATTTTGAGCAAGATAGTTTCCATGCTTTGATTTGTAGACTTATTCATCTTGAAAGCATTTATAATATCTCGTGCTAACAATTTAGTGTTTCACTTTTCAGGTTTATTTTGGCTCTCCATTTGAAGCATTTCACTTCATTTTAAGAAAAATACAATTTCATTTCTTAAAGAGCAATACTTTGAAGGCACTGGTTGTTTATGTATTTCATGTTTATCTTATGTATTTATGGTTATTGCTCATATTAGTTTTGCTTATAAATCTTAAAGAAATAATCTATTTAACTCTAACAATTCTCCTAGAAACTCACATCTTTTTAACTTAAATTTTCATTAGGGACCACCCCCCTTAGCTAACCTTGGACATAACACAAACGGAGAGAGTCGGAATTAGTGTGACAACCCCTTCTCTGGGTTCCTTGCCACCAACCACACCTTGTGGGGTTGAAGTCTTTTCTCACTGACTTGTAGGCAGGTGTAGGCAGTAGGGTCAACACCACCTATCCCGGAAAGGGTGTAGGGAATGTTACCCCTCAATTGAATGAGGGTAACACGATTCATTTACAAGTTCTTTATGTACCTGATCTCAAGAAGAACCTGGTGTCTATTTCGGCAAAGGAAGTCAAAGGTTTCAAGGTGGCTTCATCGATGGACAGGTACGTGTTTGAAAAAGGAATTTTCAAGATGCTCTTGAGTTTAGGGTTGGTAATTTGTATCAAGTTGCAAAAAGTCCATCGGGGACCATGTCAATTGACACATCTCTTCTATAGCACCGGAGGTTTGCTCATTATGGGGCCCTACCCGATGTGAGTCAGATGGTGAAAGGGATGCTTGAATTCAAGAAGAGCATGGAGGTACATGTCCGAGATGTACCGAAGGAAAATTTACAACGGGACCTTTCCCCTCATGTAGCAAGTCCAAAAATTTGGAACAACCCGAGGGGTTTGAGATTCATGTTCGAGAATCTCATGTATACAGGTGGAAGAAAGCCCTCTATGGCTCGAAGAAAGCACCTTGGGCTTGATATGAGAGGATTGATAGCTAGCTAATAAAGCTGAGACTCACTAGGAGTGAAGCTGATCCAAACCATTGCTTTAAGGTTGTGGATGATAGACCTCTCATATCGGTACCTTATGAGGACGATCTCTTTCTGACAAGTACAGACCCTCTCATTTGCAAAAGTAAGAGGGAGTTGGATTCCTGATTTGGATGGTGAACTGCAAGCCCATGACTACCTCGATGAAGCCTAACTTTAAGAAGTTATGCGGTAGTGATGTCGAACCTGATTTGGGAAATGCCTCTGAGTTTCATAAACTCATACTAGCATTGCAGTTCTTGGTGAACTCCCATCTGGATATATGTTTTACAGTTAGCAGGTTGAGCTCATATATGGTTGAGCCTCACTAGATTGGTGCCAAGAATCATTTGAGATATCTTCAGGGCACAACCTCTCATGGATCGAGATAGACTGTTGGAAATATGAAGTTGCATGATTATTCTGATGTTGATTAGGCAGGCAGTGTGGAGGATCGCAAGAGCACTTTTGAGTGTTGGTTCTCTTTGGGTTCTGATTCAATGTCCTAGATGAGCAGGAAGCAAAAGTTGGTTGCTTTGAGCATCGATGAGGCCGGATACATAGCTAAGTATGGCCTCTTGTGAAGTTGTCTAGTTGTGGAAGCTCTTCAGTGAGCTATTTGGACACGTGTTGGATACCATCGTGATCTTCAATGACAACTAAAGAGGGGTTCGATTGTTGAGAAATCCCGTGTTCTATGATCTCTCCAAGAAAATAGACATCAGGTACCACTTTATCTGGGATATGGTACATCGAGGAGCAAGATGGCTCCATCGTATTAGGATTGATGTGCAGGTTGCCAATATTATATCGAAGCCCCTAGGAAAGGTAAAATTCTTGACTTTCCTAGAATGACTAGGCGTCAGGGAGAGACTCTCTCCTAAGGGTCCTGTATGATATGGACATTGAGCTCTAGGAGCTCTGGGGGGGCTTGGGGGTACATCTTGGAGCGATGAGAAACCATAGGATGATTGGTTCAACCTTCCCCTAGTGGTCTGCCATGTAAGAAGGATGAGTGGTTCAGCCTTCCCCTAGTGATTTGTTGTGTACACGGTGAGTGGTTCAACCTTCCCTTGGGATACACCTGGCAACATGTAGGCAAGATGAGCGATTCATCCTTCTCCTGCTAAGACATCCTACCCATGCAGTCTAAGACTCATGGGAAGTACCTCTAATCTAGACAATGAGTCTGGAAATGAGGATAGGGACCATATTAATACCGATGGACCACCCCCCTTAGCTAACCTAGGAGATAGCCCAAACAGAGAGAGCCGGGATTAGTGTGACAACCCTTCTCTGAGTTCCCTGCCACCAACCACACCTTATGGGGTTGAAGGCTTTTGCCACTGACTTGTAGGTAGGTGTAGGCGGCAAGGTCAACAGGTGGCATTGAATCCAAGTATAATCCCCACGATTGTTTCCATCTCTACCAAATTAGAGAGGGCTTCCTTCTATATGATGAAGTGCCTTGAAGCACTACAATCAATAAGCCAGATTCCCAAAGAGTCTGTAGGAGTAGTGGAGAGGGCCAATATAAGATAATACTTCTTTAGCTTATTAGAAACAACATTTGATTCTTCATACCTGGAATTCCTTGCTTTCTTTGAAGAGTCGGCCATTTCCTTGATGATCTGCATTACCTGTCATTCCTCCAATCATTGAAGATGTCCCTAGAATGATTGTTATCATCATCAAGTGATGTGTCCCTACCATTCAGACACTCCTTCGCATAATGGCCAAACTTATTGCAAGCAAGGCGTCTGTCTTTCCTTCCACCCTTTGATCCGGACTTCCCAATTTAGGGATCTTTAGGTAGGCCATCAGATGCTTCTGCTGCGCCACTTGGATATTATTCTCTACTTCGACTTCACCCTTGGTGAATTTGAAGAGGGGTGAGGAACCCATTGAGTCTTTTGTCCTTTCCAACTGCCTTCGGTGATTTCTCTTTCACTCTTGCTTGGGCTTTGTCTTCACCTCAGCTCTGATACCATGTTGATTTTAGGTATGTTCTATGTTGAGAGCAATTTACTACAATTTTTCACATTAACTCAATATCAATTCCAGATAAGCAATCATATTTAGCATGATAGTAAAATGCAGATAGAACATAAACATAAATCACAGAAGACAAGCCAAGACAAGAGGACACAAGATGTGGCGCTAGCCAGGGACAAATCCCAATGTGGGGAAACCCTTGATCAATTATTCTTATATGTTCTTCAATAGTTCAGCAGAGAGAGAGATAGTACATATACATCGGAAGTCAACATCCTGACTTATCAAAATAAGCACAGAGATCTTCTCTAAGAAGATGTCACATGAGGTAGTTGGTCTAGACATAGGCGATTCCATCACCTTGTTGTATCTATCACTGTGTTGCACCATGTTGCACCATCATACCATGTCCATCATCACTATGTTGCACCATCGCTGAGTTGTACCTCATCATGTTGCTCTTCGTCATCATGTTGCACTATTCATCATGCTGCACTATGCATCACTGTGTTGCACCATGTTGCACCGATCATCACTATGCTGCACTAATCATCACTATGCTACACCACACTGCACCCATCATCACTGTGTGGCACCATGTTGCACCCATCATCACTGTGTTGCATCTCATCATGCTGCACTAATCATCACTGTGTTGCACCACACTGCACCCATCATCACTGTCACCTATATGCTGCATACTGCAATACATCATGTTGTTGCTATACATTTATGCATCCAATTTGTTGCAAATGCATACCAGCCTTAGTTGCTTGCTATGGCTTGCAACCTAACATAGCAGCTAGGCTATAGTTACAGACTCCTGCAATAGATCCAAAGTGCAATCTCCTAACAGCCCAAAGTCTGCCCAGATTTTGTTGCAATTGATCTCAAAGGAAACGTTGTTGCCTTTACTATTCAGGGTAGCCTTCAAGCCCTTAACAATGACGGAACAATGTCTTCTTATTACAGTGCCATACAACAGTCCTTAGAAAACGTTGATGACAACCTACCAGCAAGTACTCACTCAAGCCTCCTATCCTCGGCCTACCAACTAGCAGTTTAGCCCTCTAATTGAACCCCTGAAACAACTCTTAAATGAACACGCTGACCAGTTTCCTTCTTGCTATGTTTAGGATTCTTTTGACTGTTGAAATAGGCCTCCTCTTCCCAGCGTATACCTCATTCTCTTAATTGTGTAGACAGGTCTTCTTTTGATGCATATAAAAGTTCCCTTTTACATCCTTTAGAACAACGTATGGATTAGAGTCTTCCATGGTTGATTAGACTTCTTCATAGGCTACGTTAGTGCTTCTTCATAGGGCAACTTTAGGGCTTCTTTGTGGCTAAGATAAGAGTTTTCCTCCATGACACCGTTAAGCTTATTTATGGCAGCATAGAGCCTTCGTTGTGGCAGCGTTTAAGATTCTCCATGACATCGTAGAGCTAGGGCATCTTCTTCTTAGGGCAGTGTATACTCTTAGGATTTCTCCTCCCACCACAACCCAAAGACAAGTGGAGAGGAAGAGATCACAAGAGGTGTGTCTAAAATGACTTGCAAGGCACCTCTATTTATACTAAAACATGGAGGACAATTGGGGGCAATTTGGTTGCTGGCCAACCTTGATGAATTGTCCCGTAACACAAATAATTCATATCTCCATGAATACATGTCGGAATCGAATGATCTTTAGATCAATCCTACACCTCTCAACGAGAGGAATCCAAGAAAAATATCAGTTGCCATGAATAAGTAGATCCACATGGAGTTTGGCCCTAGTTTCCAATTTTAACAAGTCAGTTCCCGCATTCACATGGTATCATACTGAACACAGTTAGTTCAGTAATTTTGGATGTTTTTCCATTATTATCAGCAACAATTTTCAGTGCAGTAGTAGTTAGCAATGGCAGTTCTAGCAGCAGCACAGATGCAGCACTTGAGAGGGAGTTGTAGTATGGATGCAGTGTTGACAGTGGCAGTGTCAGCAGTAATATAGTTGCAGCAGCAGCACAGCAATTGTTGGACATCATGTCAGACATCAGCAGCGCAGAGGACAATGCCTCAGAGTCAGAGCAGTATGCAGCAGCATATATTGCTAGAGCACATTCCTCACTAAGAGGGAGTTTTGATTTGGGGTAGCATCGGATGTGCTCTAGGCCTCAAATTTTGCAGGGAGGCTTGGGCACATGTATTTCAAAGAACCTAGAAAGCATTTTGGGAAATTCCAACCAGAGACAATTTTATTAAAGTAATTAATATTTTTTAATGAGACCCTAAGTCTAAACTTAGGAAATTAAAAATATTAATGGATATTAAGTTAATTGTGGGTGTAACTTCTAGAAGAAGACGGAGATCAAGCGAGAATGACCTAAGCCTTTCATTAGGAGTTAATCTAGGTCGTTGGTTGTCCAACAGAAAGATATAAGAAGGGGCTTGAGGGTCATTTAGAAAATACATACCAAGAGATCAAGAGATCAAATTTCTGAAGTGAGAAGTTCTTAGGAGGAGATTCGATTGAAGAGATTTCTTGCAGTTGAGGGGTAGGGATAGCATCCAGAGATAAAGATTTTCTTAGCCAGAGAATCATCAACAGAGAGAGGCAGAGAGTGATCCAGTAGGCCAGACGTCGAGGCTGATGCAGAGCCATGTAGAGGTAGTGCAAATGGTGAGAGAGAGTCCGAGATTTTGCTGAGAAGAGTCAGTTTCAGAAGCCAGAAGCCAGGGTGTGAGACCGGGAGGCTAAGAGCAGAGACTACTGGAAGCAAGTCAATCAACAAACTCGGTGACACAAAGCCTAGATAGGTTGACGCAGAGGATGTGTGAGGACTATGCAGAGAAGCATAGGGCCTGCCAAAGGCACTCCATTCAGTGTCAAGATCAACCGGGATTTTCTCAGTGATTGTGTGAGGTAATCTCACAAATCTTTCTACCAATATTTATCTCTTTGTAACTGAATAACCTGAGAGGTATTCAGAGATGTATTCAGAATTTTCTACTGCTTAATAATAATAAACCCTCAAAACTACTGCACTGGTTTTCCCGCATTAGGTTTTTCTGGGGACATTTGTCCAAAAATAACGGTGTCCATTGTGTTGTTTTTTCTTTCTTGCTCAGTCTCTTGTTTCCGTATAATAATTTAATTAAGTGAGGGCTACAGTGTATCTATTACGATATTTGTCGTAGGAAACTGCAAGTAATTTGTTTAATGGAATTTAACAAATAGGAGTAATATCATCAGTTGTTGCAGTAGGAATTCTGGTTCAAAAATTTTCAAAGAGTTTGGGTGTGAGATTTTCCAGAGATGAGGCTAGGGAGGATTGTCAACATTTAGAAGATTTTGGGAGTTGGTTGTTCTTATTGCTTTATAGTGTGACTTTTGCACTACCTGGGCCAACATAGAGGCAACACTGGGAGCTCACTTGGTGGGTAGAGTATCAGTCCTTGAGGTTGAGCTTTGCTGTGGAGGTTAGAGAAAATACTTGGAGTGGTGTTTGCTTCCCTTTCGGAGCTTGGAGGAGAATTTCGTGGCCATTTCTTGCAAGCTATATTCTTGGAACAATTTGAGCTTTGGAAGGTGTAGGCCATAGAGGAGGCTGAATTTGGGAGGTTACATTCATGCTAAACGCTTTCTCGGGTTTTTTGGGTTTTGGCCAAGGAGCGTGGGGTTGAAGTTTCATCATTTTCTGAGAACCAGAGACGAGGCTTCTTGCAGTTTTTTTCCAGCTAGCAGTGTAGTTACTGAGAGACAACGCAAATCATTAAAGGAGCAGTCATATTTCCAACATTGAGATTATTGTTAGACACCTGGGTTCTGTCAAGATTTCCCTTGAGGCAAGCCCAGGTGCATTTTCCATACTATTGTACTTGCTCCATTCCATTAAAAAATGGCTCAGTTGATTCTCATTTCTGATGTGTATTGAGTGTTTGTTGATCATTTAATTTTTCTGTCTATAAATCGTATTTTCTTTTTCATATCACTGTTTGTTTAAGTTTGGAACATTACACATGAGGTCAAGCTCACAGTTGCCCAACCTAGCTCAGGATGAAGACTTACAAGGTCATAATTAAGAGGATGTGCATCTCACATAGTCTTTCAAATATATAGAGGTAGGGATGTGCACCTTGTAATTGAGTCAACCCATCATTTTTCCTAGCTTAGGAAGATAACAAATGCAATAGCAACATGGGTTCCAATTGAAAAATTATAGCTCTAGACTATTTGGATGGGTTCATTCCCAGTGATTCTACCAACTAGCTATTGGTCCAAGAAATTTGGTTCTTCTTCTTTTTCTTCTTCATGTTCTCATGACTAGACTATTAGTTCAACGAGCAATAGATTTCCCATGGTTAAGTGAACAACTAGTTCTTTTCTTAGCACACAGTGACCATCTAGTTAGCTCAATAGGAAATCTAGATTAACAACTACCGTATAGGTTTTCAAGCCCAACAACCATATATTGAGGTAGGGATCAAGCCCAACAACAATCATGAGGTCAGGATCCAAGTGATAATACCTAAACTTCCTACTTGTATGGATGGGAACTCATTTTTTAGGGCACTTTATCTATTTGATATAAGTAGCATCCAAGTTTAGTAGCTCAAGGTTGTACTCTAATAGTTGTATAGATAGCAAGCAATCGACAACAACTCAAATGGGTTAGTTCAGTGTGAATACGAGCCTTAGGAAAAAGAGACAATATAATCATACAAGGGTTTGCAACAAACCCCTGATTACTTATCATACAGGATCAAGTGTAATAAACTATACTCATGTAATAAACTATCCTAACCAAATAATTGTATAAGAAATAAAGGAGTTGTCACCAAATGTAAAGGTATCTATTCTAGAGTAGTTGATCCCTAGCTTGGCTAGGTTAAACCATCTGTTTAGCTAAACTAATCCCAAGAACATTCTAAATAAGAGCATATTTCCTTCGTATTTAGGCGAACAAAAGATCATAGTACAGGTAACTTAGATGCGGCCAAAAATATATAGACTATTGATTTGAGCCAACCAAGTCAACAGCTATTGGCAAACTCCTCGGCCAAAGCACCTCCTTCCTTGACTTATAATGATGTATCTTATCTTCTTCAACACAATGCTCGTGTATAATAAGCCAAACAATTTCTCTTATTCATTCACCTTGAATTAGGGTTATGTTACTCACCAAAACTGGGTGATCCCATAGGAGAAATTTTTCTCCTACCATCTCTTTAGGTGACAATGACACTAAAAATGTTGCCACAAAATCTATCAAGATTTGGAGAAGGAAACCCTACAAGCCATAAACTATACCAAGGAACAACAATGAGGTAGTGGCCCATTGTCAACACAGCCAAAACCCCTACTCTTTATGGATTTTCATTGAAAGGATAAGTCCTAGTATGTGATAAAGGTCACCTATGTATGATATTCTGTGTAGAATGTATTAGATTACTTGAATAGGTCTCCTCCAAGAAAGACACAAAAATAGTTCAAGCCTCCAATAGGAGGCAATTTTCTTTCTATATAGAGGCATAGGGCTACAAGCACAAGAACTAGGGTTTGAGTAATTCCTTGAATGTTAGCGTCCAAAGGTCAAGGCTAAGGTTAAAAAACTAGGGCTGAGTGAAAATCTCTAGGCAAGAGGATTTTTGGGGATTGGAGAGCCTAAACATCAAAGGGATAGTATTTACCACAAAATATATCATTTTGGTAGGCATCCACTTCAATCTCATCCATAAATTCTCTTGCCCTATTTATTTTCCCTAATAGGGAAACACTAGATTTATCTTCCTTCAACTTGGCGGCTTCTTAAAGGTTTCATGAGCATTGACCTTGTTAGTTTACCTAGTTGGAAACCTTTTCTCTTAGCCTCGGCCTTTGAGAACTCTATCACTCAACAAATTAATCAAAATCTTAGTCTTGTGCTTGTATCCCTAGGCCTCTACATAGAATGTGAATTGCCTCCTATTGGAGCTTTGAACTATTGTTGTGTCTTTCTTGTAGGTGACCTAGTCAAGTCATCTAATACATTCTACATAGAATATCATACATAGGTGACCTTTATCACATACTGGGACTCCTCCCATCAGTGAAAAATCATAGAGAGCAAGGGGTTTTGGATGTGGTGATAGTGGGCCACTACCCCATTGTTGTCACTTGGTCTAGTTTATGCCTCGTAGGGTTTCCCTCTCCAAATCCGACTAGATTTTGTGGCAACATTTTTGGCGTCATTTTCGGGGATGAAGCGAGTCTACCTCCATGAAATTTGAATATTTAAATTCATCCCTAACGATAAGATAAATGCTTTTTTGGCGACTCCATTGGAAGAATGAAGCCCTTGTTCTTCATTGAAACTCAAATTCGATGTTTGTACGGTCAGGAAAGCATCATACAAGGCATTTTGAATTCACCCTAGCGACTCCACATTTGAATATTATGGAAGCTTCGCAAGGCTCACTAGAAGGGCCTATTCTATATGTTTCATAATGATGATCCTCAATCCAATAATCATGATATCACTAGTAGCCAAGAAGAGCCCGATGCCTCTCTTAATGAATACCTTGGGGTGTTGAGAAATCTAGGGCATCAATAGTTAGGTGAGTTCTCTTTAATTAGTAACTTCTTGTGAATGCTTTTTACAACTTTAGATTAGGATCTTCTTCACTTAGATATTAATGTTCTTCTTCATCAAACAACTACCAATGCATGAACATAAATAGACAAGAGACACAGAATGTAGGCTATGAGCCACGGCCAAAACCTCTCACTCTTTGAGAGGGAAACCTGCACAAATTATTCTTATAGAGATTCCAATTGATGAATACCAAGACCAAGACCCTTGACATATTTACCACTCCAAGACCAAGACAGTAATTCTCTTGATTGTCAATATTGTTCTCTTTTCTTCATCTTGACTCCTCTTCTGCTTTTACCTTTATAGCTCTGAGACACAGCACTAAAACGAACTGAGATCATCTCCTATTTGAGAATAGAAATGAACTCTAGACATACTTCAGATGGCACTGAAACATATCTCTATACTGTCACCAAAATGTGATCACTGTCGCAACACTGAATCTGTGAGACTGAGATAGCACCAAATCATTGTGGTATAATACTGAACTGTAGGTCCTTCATAACACCGAACTGTGGTCTTTATTATAGCACCGAATTGTAGTCTATATTCCCTTGTCCGAACTGTAGCACAGAGACCATTCTATCAGAGATCCAAGCTTATATTTTGTGATTAGCCCTAAACAAATATTCGATGTTCTCTCATCATCTATCTGAGTTCTTTCTGTGATTTTGACATCCGAATTTCTGAGATGATCCGAACATCTGAACTATTGAAATGGGAGGACTCTACACACATATATATAGTACTTGTCCCATATAAAATGAGTCAACATATGTCTTCGAACAATTGTGTCTCCATTAGGTGAAGCCGACATGAGTTCTTCACTTGATCTTGAGACCGACTTGAAGAGGAGAACTAGTGCTTGTCTTGGAGGGCTTATTGATAATTCTATAGACTTGTTTTTCATTTGTAACATGCCCAAGAAGGGTTCTTCATACATGACATTTGATTCTTTGAATTTTATGACTAGATGACAAATCCTAAAGGCTCACAATGGAAACCATCTAAAAATAAAATACTTACTCATGAAACCCACGAGTCAAGATTACAATCATTTTATTTTTCTTCTTTACATCAATTACATAAAAATCACAATTACATGTCATTATGAAGACTGGACCTAGTTACACTTTTCAACACTCTGTCTTAACTAGGGAGGTATTCATAATGGTACTCGGTCATTCTCAATCTGAAGAATTTCTCATTGGTAACCCATCTGTATAACATCATATCAACCAGCATTGTCACATAGCAAGGCCTTGACTAACAACTCTATCTCTCCACAAGATCTGAGCTCAATTTTGGCGAGACCAATGATTTATAGACACCCTAATCATTGTCTCTCTTGGAACATACCCCACCCGGGTTCTCAGGGTGTGTTCCACCAGGACTATTCTTATCTTGGATTCCCAGTCCTCAAAGAATATCGGTCCTCTACAACTACTCTTATCTTGGATGCCCTATATCATCCTCAAAGAGTATAGGATGCCATATGATTACCCAATCCTCCATTCTGTCTTCCCAAGTGAAGACTAAAATGATGTGTCTATCTCTACCTCTCAATTAGGGAGGACATATCTATTCCAATAAATGAATGTACTCATTCCTACAGAAGGAATGTACCTATGCTCCCTCTTGGTTCAGGAATTTCCAAGTTTCTTCCAAGTAAGAAACTTGTTTCAAGGCTCCCTCTTAATTAGGGACCTAGAACATCTCCTCAGGTGGAGATGATGGGACAACCAACTGCTCGAAGAGATCCTCCTTCGATGTCATGAATTTCTTTGTCAAGGAGTCTTCATCTTTTGGGACTTCTTCATAGGGCACAAACCATCCATCACTTTCATCCATGAGTATGTCATGTCATCATTCCTTTCATCAGAAAGCGATCCATTAGTCTACATCTGGCCTTGCTTCATGTCATGGTGCCTTCATCATGCTATCTTCTTTAGAAAGATCTTACATCCTTCTACATGGTCCTCTTGGAAGACATATACAGTTCTTCCCTTTGCAGTCCTGCATAAACCCATCCAGATTTTTTCATTAAAAAAAAAAGAAGAAATGAACACTTAAATCAAAATTACCTTTGTGATGGTCTTTCATCCAAGACATATTCCTATAGACATCAGCATCCTGCATACATTTTGACACATCTCCCAAAGATATATATTGGCAGGGGTCTCTTTCTTTTCCAGACTTCCATCAGAGTCTTCATATCTTCCATGGAGATATCCTAGTCAAATCTTCTAGTCCTACGATGTTGATTGCCTTTTCCATGGTTGCATAGTCCTTGACCTCCTCCTTCCGTTCTTCACATATTTTATTCCCAAGAACTTCCAATTAGAGTTCCTCTAATTAATATCAACCACCTCATTTTCATATGAGGACATATTATGTTGATTTCATCTAGTGTGACCCATGCCTTCCAGCATCCTTTCATAGGAGGAGATTCCTTTCCTTTGATCATGCTTTTTAAGGTAAATCAGTGATCCATGTTACCTACAACCATACAACATGACTTTATAATATCAAATACAAACATACATACCTCATTTACCTTTGGGTCATTTGGGATTCTTTCAGTAGCTTCCTTGATTGAAAAGAACTTCAACCCCTTGATCTACTTCATCTATTATGACATCATAACATCATCCCATGAATTCCATAAGTTGGAGTTCCTGATGAAACACTTGCTTCCTCTCTAAATCAGTGAATCTTTCAATGAGGATTCCATCAAAGAATCTTGAGGATCTTACATATCCCTATCCAGCAGATGTTTCTTGATGTATCGTGAGACTTGTCCTAGATGACTTCTTCCCTTTTCCCATAAGTGTCACTTGAGCTTTCAATGAGGTTCCCAAAAGCTATAGATTTTGTTCCATCTGTCCTTCATGTTTGCCTATGGTGATGTCATGAGCTCTTGCTTCTAATGCTTTTCCTCTTTCATCTTCCTCCACTTCTTCGGTGAAATGGACTTCCTCTATCTTCCTGGTTATTTCCCTTCTTGAGCTTAGGACAATCTTTCCTATAATTCTCAGAGCATTGACTCTTAGATATGTTCTTTCTTTTGAAAATGGTATGAATACTTTTTGCCCTCAACCTATCTTCTTGTATCTTGCATAGAAACCACAAGTTGTTGAATGGGATAGCCTTCTTATCTTAATAGATATTTGTTACCTTGTTTATTAGTTAGAGAATTTAGAACAATAAGGATTATCTCCTTATCTGATGTCATCTCTCCCAGATCTTGCACTTGAGATCTTATGAAGATATCTCGTCATCCTTTGATACCTTTAATTTGTGTAAATCAGATCTACGTAATATGATCTTTCTTATCGCATCTTCAGAGAATAGTTCTACCAACCTATCATATATCTCTTTTGATGTCTCCGATCTTGTTATATGGGGAATGAAGGGACCTTTGACTGATTTCATAAGAATCCCTTGATCCCTTTGATCCCTTTCCATGTATTCAGATAATGCTTGACCTTCGGATGGTTTGGAGACCTTTCCATAGATATGATTAATGACTTCGCTTTCTTCGAGGACTATGTCTATCCTCCTTTTCCATGCAAGGAAGTTCGATGACCCAACCAACTTATAGATCTCCTCACAAAACAAAATCATGTTACTAGATTAGATTATAGAATAAAAGATACTTACTTCACAAGTGAAGATGAAATATTCAACTTGATCTCTTTGATGGTGGTTGATGAAGATGTATTAGTGCCCCTTTTGGGTGATCTTCTTCCAAATGAAATCCCTTCTTCAATAAAAGGAGATTGCCCCTTTTATGATGACAACTCCTTTAGATCTAGATTCCTTTGTTGATGGTGATTGATGAGGAAATCTTGATGCTTCCTCGGATGATCTTCTTCAAGGATAAGGGAGAGGTCCTTGCTTCAATGAGAGGGAACTTACCTTATAGCCTTTTGAAGATGATGACAATGCCTTTAGCCTTCTTTGGATGACTAGCCATCAAGATACTTCGACTTCTTTGGTGGTGAATGAGTGCAAATAAAAAATGCTTCTAGGGTTTTGACTTTCTCCAAGATGATGTGATCTTAGTCCTAGAAATGCTTCTCTTGGATGTCTATACTTTGGGCTACCTTGCATTGTAGATCTCTTCAACTTGATGAGGGTCTTTGTGGTCTTTTAATGATGACTTAGAGGATCCAAAACTTTTGTTGGTGTAGACTTCTTCTTCTTCGATGTAGATCTCGACTTCACTTTGATATCCTTCAACTTGCTTTGATGCCTTCCTTGAAACTCGATTCTTGAGTGTCTCTTTGATTAGATGCCCTCCTTTCTTGACTTTGTCACCTTAGCTCTGATACCATGTTGAGAAATCTAGGGCATCAATAGTTAGGTGATTTCTCTTTAATTTGTAACTGCTTGTGAATTCTTTTTACAACTTTAGATTAGGATCTTCTTCACTTACTTGTATTTATTTTCAGTATTTACATGGTAAATAACTTGTTAATTAACAGAACAAG
Source organism: Pinus taeda (assembly GCA_000404065.3). Lineage (NCBI taxonomy): Eukaryota > Viridiplantae > Streptophyta > Pinopsida > Pinales > Pinaceae > Pinus > Pinus taeda. The sequence goes on along the minus strand of APFE031155724.1, from coordinate 6,995 downwards.
TAGGAAGATATAAATCAGGTAGTACAGGGAGGATTCCTAACAGGTTAAACTTAGAAGTTCCATGATGAATTTAAGAAAGATAAAATTTGAGGTGATAGAGCTTGGCATGCCTATTACAACGCTCCAAAGATCACTCAAATCAGAGCTCTAGAAATGAAGATATGAATTTTTGAAGTTGACAATTAATTAATGGACAATCAAGTCCTGTAGGCTTGAAATGAATTCATTTAAGAGACATGTATTTTCATCAATTCATGGAGCCCTCTTTATGTGTATATATAGAGGTGAAGGGGAGGACTTATTCCTCATCCAAAAAGTGCAACAAATACCTTGGAGAGCAACTCATTGGAAAGGAGAAGTATGTTTTGGGCCACAACAAGGGAGGCAAGACCAACGAAGAATTCAGGGACTGTTTGGAGGGTTTTTCAAGGGTCTGAAGTGTTGGAGAAAGGGCCGAGTTCCCTTGTTGTCATGCCGCAGCCATAAGGATTGTTTTAGGGTCGTTTGGGAGGAGTGCAGACCCTTGGAAGGGTTGCCGCAGTCAAAAGGAGGAAGGCTGAAAATCTGTAAGGGGTTGAAGAAGCCTAGAACTTCAGCTAAGGGTCTCCTCCCCTCTTAAAAGGGTAGCCACAATAAGGAAGGGAAATTCTAGGTAGATTGAAGGATTATTAGGGACTGTGTATTGTGCATTAACCAGACCCAAAATTGCAGCAGTCAAAGGACCCTAAAACAGTGAGTTGAAGCATGCATTTTAGGTGCATTTGGTATATGTTGGGTCAAGGATATTGACCAGTATTGGATCAGTTCACATTGCAGCCTGTGGAAACCATGTATTGGGATTGTCTTGAACGATAAGAAACCCCAATTAGGAGCAGATTCCACAGTGGAGGATTGGGCATCATTGGTCTGGTGGAGGGCAGCGTGTTGATAGCCCAAAGTAGCCCTAAACAAGCTATCTTGAAGTGACGAAGAGTGTAATGTCCCTTCCTAAATTAATTTGGAACGGGATTAATCTCTACATTTTGGGGTCAATTTTGGAGGAGATGGGGCCCATTCAATTTTATTAGGAGACTTAGACTTTAGTAGCAAGTTATTTTGGTTTGGTTAAGTTACACATGGGGGCCACCCACACTACGAAAATACTCACTACCTAGTTCGAATTTCATGAGAGGGGAAGTCGATGGTTAAGTGAGGGACCCACTATGGAGGGAAAATGGAGGGAAAATTGCTCCACGAAATCTATAAAAGGAAGGCAACACTCCTCATTTGATCATCTTTGGCATATCAAATTTCTCTTTGGTTGCTCGAGTTGGTTAGCCGAGTCACTTGCTGTTTAGCAAGAGTTCTTCAAGCAAAGAGCTCACCCTTTCTTCGGGGGACTTCGAGTGCCAGCCTAGAGAGGTTCATCTACATTCTTTCGGAGGAGGTTTTCATTGTTACTTCCAGCAATTGTATCCAGTGTCTCTAGGTGGTGTGTATTCATGGAGGACGCAGTGAGGAGAGGCCGAGTTGTGATTTCGACATCTTTCAGAGAAGCTTTGGTCGTGAGAAATTCCGAAAGGGAGGCTTCATTGTCTTGCTGCCTTTTGGGTGAGTTTTTGAGCTGGGAGAGAGAGCTTTTATTCAATGGGGTTTTCGCACTTCCTAGGCCAACGTAGAGGGAGAATATTGTGCACACGTGGGAGGTGGAGACTCGGTGATTGAGGTTGATCCTTGTTGAGAGAGACAAGGGAAACACTAGTGGAGGTGACTACTGCTTTTCTAGAGCATTGGAGGAGGATTTTGTTGGTATATTTGCAGGTCGTGTGCTTCAACAGTCTTTGAGGGCGTAGGGCCTCTTGGGGATCGACTTTGGGAGGTTGGAACCAGACCAAACCATTTCTAGGTTTTGGTGGGTTTTGGTCAAGGGGCTTGAGGTTAATTTTGTAGCATTTTCTGAGCACCAGAGGTGGGGTTTCTAGTAGTTCGCAGTGCAATTTTTTGGGCAGCGCAGAGCATCATTGGAGAAGTTATTATCATCATTTGAGATTATTGTTCTATCACCTGGGTTCTGTCACGCTTTCCATTGAGGAAAGCCCAGGTGCACTTCTTCATACTATTGTACTTGCACCATCGGATTAATAAAATGGATCAACTGGATCTTGCTTCTAGAATTTTTATGAGTATTTGTTGAATGTTTAAAATTCCGGGTGTTGTATTTGTTTTTTCTTTACATATCACTGTTTATCCAAGTTTGGAACATTACAGTGGTATCGGAGCTCAAATCTTGGCTCAGCTGTGGAGAATTTTCCTATGAGTGAGGAGGACTGACAAAATATTACTTATAGGAGGCAAAGGTACCGAAGCAGGGAGAGGGAGTTGGAGATCACTCCTGACACAAAGGGCCGTGGGAAGGAAATTGTAACAAAAGACATGGGGGAGCCCAAGAGTAGGGAAGAAGTTGCCATTTACAGTCTCTTGAAGGCCCTAAGCGATTTGGAAAAGGGCCAGGAGGAGATGTTGGACGAGATCAAAATGCAGAACCGGGAGCGGAGCACTCACCGAGAGTTTCTATTTGGAGAGACTTCAGGGGCCTCTCAACAATTTGATCATCTTTCACCTACTGTGCAGCACCCATCCTCAAGTGGGCCAACTCGAGCCACTCTACCTTCTTTCTTACCCTTGGCACAAGGTGAAACGAGTGGAGTTGAGGATCAATCACTTATGGGAGATCATTTCAGGGAGTGGCAGTCCATGGGAGCAGACTTCAGAGAGGCTCTATCTTTTAGAGAATTTTTCTAGCTCAAACAGAATGAGAAGGGGAAGGGCTATGGAGGCCATGGTACGCGGAACTATGAGCTGCAGCGCACCATTGGGAAGATGTATTTTCCCACCTATGATGGCACTACCAATTGCACATCACGTGCTTGGGTGGAGAAGCTAGACACATACTTCCAGCTCAACAGGATGACAAAGACAGAAGCCATTAAAATGGCCACATTACATCTGGAGGGGGGGGGCACACGACTAGTGGTTCCATGGCTTGTCCACTCTAGGGCATGCCAACATGACCTCCTATGAGGACTTCACACAGAGAGTAGTGGAGCGTTTTGATCGGAGGGATTCAGAGGCTCACTTCGGGGAGTTGACTCAGCTCAAGCAGATAGGGCATCCTGAGCATTATATTTTAGAGTTTTTGAGGGTCTCAATCATGGTGCCAGATTTGTCAGATGTTAAGAAAGTATACACATTTGTGGAGGGGTTGACAAAGCCACTACGAGACTAGTGAAGTCACGCAGGCCCTCTACTCTACTAGAGGCAGTGACTTGTACGAGAGACTTGCAGGAGGCCATCCCCAAGACACGGGCACCCTTTCCACCATGCACTCCCTACCCTCAAAAGGGAAGTGACACTAGGGTGCCCCCAACACAGAGAGAAGCCCAAGGGCGAGGACAGTTGGACGATGATACCAGGAGAGACCTTAGAAGGAGGAATTTGTGTTTTACATGTTGGGAACCATGGGCACCAAGCAATCGGTGCATAGCAGGCAAGGCCCGTTACATTGAGGTCTTCTCGGACAACGACCGAGAGGATGAGGTGAAGTTGGAGCTTGGTGGGGGAGAAAGCGAGGATCCAACAGAGAAGGACTACCACCACCCCCACCACATGGGGGAGCACCTTTTGCACCATCTGGGGGAGTCCTAGCTTCCTTATGTGGGTTCCTAAATTTTTTACCATCAGGATCATAGGCATAATGCAGCGCCATCGTGTCTCAGTTTTAGTAGACAGTGAGGCCACCCACAATTTTATTGATGCTCAGATGGTCCAGAGGAGGGGCATAACCGCTGTAGAGTTTGAGGGGTTTTCAATTCTAGTGTCAAGAAATAGAACTATGCAGTGCACTCGATATGTTCCTGCTCTGGTAGTGACCATGGGGAACTATTCGATGACAGACCACTTCTTCGTGAAGGATGTACCGAACACCAATGTGGGGATGGGTGTCCAATGGTTGTATTCCCTTGGCCGAGTTACCACTGATTGGAGGCAACCAGTGATGGAGTTTACTGGGCCAAATGGTAAGCTAGTGGTTCTTCGGGGCATGCATTTGTATCCTCCACAGATTGTTTCTGCCCACAGGATGGAGGCGGATTTGAGGCATGGAGACAGCATGCGAAGTGGAGCTGAGGATTTCAGAGGTTGGGGGAAGGCCAAGCCACCACATCCAGACATACAGGCGATACTAGATAGATATCTAGTAGTTTTTGGAGACATACCACCAGGACAACCACCTGACAGGGGGTTCAAGCACACGATAGAGCTGGAGCTTGGTGTGCAGGAAGTCATTACTACACCCTGTAGGCATTCCAAAGCCTATAGGGATGAGATTGAGAGGGCCATCAGGAAGCTATTGGCCTTGGGCCACATCAGATTGAGTTCTAGTTCATTTGCTTCTTCAGCTGTGCTGGTGAAGAAGAAGGATGGGACTCTCTGCATGTGCATTGACTATAGAGCCCTCAACAAGAATACAATGAAGAACCGGTATCTTATTCTGCGTATTGATGAGTTGATGGATGAACTTAGAGGAGCCAAGTACTTCTCTAAGATAGATTTGTGGGTTGGGTATCATCAGATACAGGTGAGGGATCAGCATATTCTGAAGACAGCCTTCAGGTGTCATTATGGGCATTTCGAGTTCTTGGTCATGTCTTTTGGGTTGACCAATGCACCTGCTACCTTTCAGTCATGCATGAACCATGTGTTTAGGGGTCAGCTAAGGAGATTTCTACTAGTGTTCTTTGATGACATCTTGATCTACAGCAGGATGTGGGAGGAGCAGCGTCTAAAGACAGTGTTGCGTATCTTGGAGGAGCAACAGTTTTACGCCAAGATGTCCAAGTGCGAGTTTGTGCTGACAGAGATGCTTTACTTGGGGCACATCATAGGCGCAGATGGGGTCAAGGTGCACGAGGAGAAGATCCAGGCCATTCGGGATTGGCCAGAGCCTAGAGATGTGACAGTGCTGAGAGGATTCTTGGGCATTTGTACTTATTATCGAAAGTTTGTTAAGGGCTTCTCATAGTTGGCAACACCACTTACTGATCTAACTAAGAAGGGGGCTTTTGCATGGATAGATGGAGCTCAGGCAACATTCGATCGCCTCAAGGAGGTGATGAGTTGTTTCCCGGTGTTAGCACTCTCAGATTTTACACAGCCTTTCACATTGGAGTGAGATGCATCGGGTGAGGGGATGGGGACAGTCAGAGTCTTGTCCCAAAGAGGGCACCCCATTGCTTTTGAGAGCCGAAAGTTCCTACCATATGAGAGGTTGTATTCCATATATGACAAGGAGACGTTGGCCATAATGCATGCATTGGCCAAGTTTAGACAATACTTGGTGGGCAACTGATTTCAGGTGAAGATAGATCAAAATAGTTTTCGCCACTTCATGGGGCAATAGGGCCTCAATGATAGATAGCAGAGATGGGTCAGCAAGGTGCAGGCCTACAATTTTGATATTGAGCATGTGCGGGGAAAGCAAAATGTGGTGGCAGATGCGCTATCTAGGAGACTCACAAGACTCACTCATGAGCATTTGCCATGATTGGAAGGCACAGCTATTAGTAGAGTACTCCAAGGATCATTGAGCATGCGAGATCTTGGAGGGCAACTATGCAAATGAGCGCTACAGGGTGATGGATGACGTTATATACTACAAAGGGTGTGTATTCTTGGTTTCGAGGTCCCAATTGAGGGAGCACATCCTTCGTGCAATTCATGATTCTCCTATGCCTGTACACCAGGGGTTCAGGAAGACCTATATGGCGATGAGAGAGCTCTTCACCTAGAAGGGCCTCAAGGGGGACGTGTTGAGATACGTGTAGGAGTGTGAGGCTTATCAGAGGAACAAGGGGGAGTTGACCCATCCAACAAGACTATTGTAGTCTGTTCCCATTCCTGAGGGTAAATGGGAGAGTATCTCTATGGACTTCATCATCGGGCTTCTCTCGGTGCACGGGAAGGATTGCATTTTTGTGGTGGTCGATCGGATGACCAAGTTTGCACATTTCTTTGCCATTCGGACACGGTATTCAGCTTCACAGGTGGCAAAGTTGTTCTTTAGGGAGGTCTTTAACCTGCACAGACTCTCTAAGACTATAGTCAGTGACCGAGATAGCTAATTCATGGGGGGATTTTGGCAAGAGCTTTTCAGGCTAGTTGGCACCGAGCTCACCCCAAGCACCAATTACCATCCACGGAGCGACAGCTAGACAGAGAGGGTGATCAAATGGCTAGAGGGTTATCTCAAGACCTATGTGACACGACAACAAAAGGATTGGATTTGATGGCTGCATTTGGGAGAGTATTGTTACAACACGACACATCATATGTCCATTGGTATGACTCATTTTTGTGCTCTATATGGTTATGATATTTTACCTTTTGCTAACATTGATTTTGGAGACAGTCGGGCCCCAAAGGCCAAAGATTGGATCCTAGAGAGACAAGATATCCTCAAGGCTCTTAAGGATAATTTGCGGATAGCTCAGAATCAACAGAAGATGTATGCTGACAGGCATCGAGTGGAGAGGCATTTTGAGGAAGGGAACTTGGTGTACCTTTGATTGCAGTAATACCAGCAGTCCACTCTAAAACAGAAGGGGGCCGAAAATTTGCAACCACATTTTTTTGGGCCCTACAGGGTGATCAGGAGGGTTGGGGAGGTAGCTTATGAGTTGGTGCTACCACCAAGGATTAGGATCCACAATATTTTCCATGTTTCATGCCTTAAGAGGGTGTTGGGGCAACAAGTTACAACAGTTGTGGAGTTGCCTCCACTTGATGATGAGGGGCACCTGGTTTTAGAACCGGAGGCCATCTTGGAGACCAGGGAAAGGAAGCTCGGAAGCAGGATAATTAGAGAATACTTGGTGCGTTGGAAGAGCTTATCGGATGAGGATGCTACTTGGGAGGGTGAGCACATACTTGAGCATCCGGCATTAAGGTTGCTTGGGGAC
>APFE031155720.1:271568-337893 GCA_000404065.3 Pinus taeda | reverse complement strand
TTCTTTATGGATTTTCCGTCCATCCCATTGACTTCCTCCTTGGATGCCCAAGCTTTTGTGATGTTGGACCCTTGTCAGGACTCCTTCAATTTTGTCTATCTGCCAAGGAGGGATTAAGGCATAGTCTTTTTGCTGGCATGCTGTTTCCAATTTGGAGATGTCAAGTTTGGAGATGTTGAATTCTTCTAGATCTACATCTTCGCGATCTTCCTCCATGTTGTCAGGGGAAGAGATGTCTAAAATGGTGTCTTGCATAGCTTCTTCATGGAGGCTTAGGGCTAAGGCAGCGTCAAGATCCATGTCTGAAGCTTGTGTGGGTTCATTAAGCAAGGATTTTCCTTTGGAGGAGTATTGGATTTCCATGTCTGAAGCAGGGGCAACTTTTTTAACAGAGGGAGGATCAATAGTTTTGGAGGGCGCCAGAGCCGAGGACGAAGGGGTATTGACAGGCTTGTGAGAGGGCGGGGATGGATACAGAGAATCAGGGTTAACAACATTGGGGCTTGATTGAGGGTCGAGAGATTCTAAGGCAGTGAAGCGGTTATTGGGTTGCGCCTTAGAAGATTGGGGCGGAGGCGGATTAGCTTGGTGCTTTCTTGCATGTCGACGGCGATTGAGAATTTTTGTAAAGCCTTCAGGGTCAGTGGAGGTTTCATTGGGAGAGGTCTTGGGCTGTACATTTAATGGACAATCCCTGAAGAGATGGCCATGTTTATGACATTTCCTACAGCGAAAAGGTATATGCTCATAATCTATAGGCTACTTCCATTCATAGTCATCGTGAAAGAGACTTACCGTAGTAGCTAGGGTCTTGGTGAGGTGCATTTGAATGCAGATTCTGGCATAGGAGGTGAATTTGCGCGTCTTGGTTTCAGTTGCAATCTTGATGAAGGTCCCCAACTTGTTGCCTATCCATTCCAATGTTTCTTCTCTCCAGTACTCTACGGGTAGGGAGTACATGCAGATCCAAACAGGGGCCCAGCTGAAATCCTCTTTATCAGGATTGAATCGTGGTTTCCAATCCGTTAGATACAGGCCCGAAGAGTTGAAGAAGTACGGCCCTCCTTCGAATATTCTGGTTTTGTCTTCTATGCAGTTGAAAATGGCTGTAAAGAAGCCTTTTGGACCCAGTTGTAGAGTAACTTGCCCTTTGGGCTTCCATTTTGAGGCTATCCAGCCGTTCAAGGCTCTTTCTGTGGGCCAGAATCCCAAAAACTTTCCAATCAGTGCATGGTCCTGCATGAATTGGATTTCTTCATTGATGAGGTGGCTTGGTAGCTCGATCTTGATCGATTCTGCAGCTTTTGGAATGCAGGTTGCAGAGGTGACCTTGGGATGAGCTGCTTTCGATGCATTGGGTCTACTGTCGCCTGCTTCTTCTTCAGTACTTTGTCCTGGGTTCTGCTGTTCTGGTATCATCCGTGTGTTGTCTTTTGCTGATTCTAGGTCAGCCTCTGCATGTTGCAGATTCTTTGTCAGAGGTATCTTGTTATTGGTATTGGGCGTCTCCAATGGAGGGGAGGCTGAGCGCTCCCCTCCTGCAGCATCTGCCATAGGGTGGTAAGTGACCAAACCAGCTATGGCAAGCGCAGAGATTCCGAGCGGCGGCGCCTAGGGTTTCACTCTTGTTGCTGCTGTGAGTGTGTTGCAGAGCTCTCATTCCGTTCTTCTTTCACTCCATTATCAAAAAAGGTAGTGGGCTTGGCCCGGTTTAAGACTAACTACTCGCACAACGAGCTATGACCTTGCTCGGGATCGAACACAAGACCGGTTCGTCATGACGAGGCCGACTTTACCACTACGCCGCCTCCGCGACCTTAACATCTTCGAATAGTATTACAAACATTACATGATCATCATTTGTATGCAAAATTTAGTAAATGTGACTTCTATAAGGAACAAATCCAGTATTTGGGGCCAATTATTTCATTTGAGGGAATAGTTATTCTTCCTAAAAAGATCAAGACCATTAAATGTAGCTGATATATGATTTTTTATGGGGTTAGCGGGGTATTACCATAACTTCATAAGGGGATTCTCTTAGATCACATACCCTATCACCTGTTTGGAGGAAAAAGGGAAATTGTTTACGTTGACGAGTGCATGTCAACAAGATTTACCTATTTCGAGGAAAAAGGGAAATTTTTTACATTGACCAGTGCATGTCAACAAGATTTTGAGAAATTGAAACATTTATTAACTATGACCCCCATATTAAAAATTGCGGACCCTAACAAAGAATTTGTGGTCTATAGAGATGCAAGTTCCGAAGGAGTTGGGGCCGTATTAACACAAGATGATAAGGTAATAACATATGAGTCACGAAAACTAAAAGATCATGAGTAAGGATAATCTTTCTATGACATGGAAAGAGCTCTCGTAATCCATGCACTAAAGTTGTGGAGGCATTACCAAATTTTTGTACAAAATTTATGTTATTAATAAATCATAGTAGTTTGACAAGTTATTTTAATAAGCCAAAATTTAATGCATGTCCAGCAATGTGGAATGCCTTCCTTAGCGAATATGAGTTTCACATTAAACATTTAAAAGTCAAACAAAACTAATTAGCACATGCATTAAGCAGAAGGTACATCATATTTAGAAAATTTTGATTTAATCAAATAGAGTTTAAGTTTCTAGAGAAAATTAAAGAAGCAGCCCAATGAGATCCTAAGTACAAATTTTATTATAGCATGTTCAACAAGCTACCAGCCAAGGGAAAACCTCAGATAATGACATAAAAAAAGACCAACTATTATTTTTTAGGAAGAAAATATATATCCCCAACCATATTTATGTTAGGTAGCTAATTCTGGATGAATTTCATAGAAGTCATTATAATGCCCATCCTCGATAACAGAAAATGATTTCATTCATTAACAAATATTGTTTTTGGCCTGGAATGCATAGGGATATTGCAGAACATCTGTAGAAATGTATAGAATGAAAGCAAGATAATGCTGAACATCAACAATGACTCAAGAACCTGTGTTAGGAATGGGTTCCTTTATCGCCAATTTTGGGGTCAAAAGACTAAGTTTTGGGGCAAAAAGCCCAAAATTTGTATGAAAGAATGTAAAGTATCTACATTTTATGGTTGCAGAGGGAAAATATGTAAAGATTCATTAAGGGTTTCCACCCTTCTTTTGATTAAGTCATGTCGGCTTTAGAGATCTACCCATGGTCCGAAAACCATGGGATTATATAAAAATATGTCCTAGAAGAGTCTCTTAGTAGTTCAGTTCAGTAGATCATGGATGATTCGTTGATGTAATGGGTGTGTGAGAGCTAAGAGAGAAGAGGCTTAACATGGGAAGGAGGCTCTGCAGCTATGTGCATAGAGGCCTAAGGTAGAAATTAGTAGCTTATTGCATGGACCCCTGCAGCTGTGTGCGTAGGGTAGTCAGAGTCTGTACTAGAAATCTAGATTATCAATAAAGAGAAGTATTATCGAATTAACTATCTATTTTACTTCTATTAATTTCGTGCAATTATGTTACCTTGCACACAAGTTTTATGTTTTAATGCTATTATGATGCACGAATCTATATGTTTCTCTTTCTTATATTAATGCAAGAAAATATATAAGTTTAAGGGAAGATAATCATAATTACATGTTAAGACTGTACGAAACTAAGATAATCTCAGTAAATACAGATGTAAGAATAATTACAAAGGTGCGTAAGTGCTTGATCTATCTATTTAGCGTACGCGAAAGAGAGTCATATACCTTCACGGAGGACCCCAGCATGATTAAGAAAGTTATATCGATAAGCCCTAAAAGGCTTATCAATCGGCACGAAGGCAAAGTGAAGGTATAAAATTGACATCGCTACCATCTCAAGGTTTGGAAACGTGGTTCCTGTATCCCCCCATACTACTTCAGGTGATACTTCAGTCCGCATTCCATGGATTGATGCCGAAAGGGCTAGTAGTGTAGGGATGCTTGGATAACTAACGCTGAACTTGGGTCAAGGCCCATCAAGCCAACTAATAAAGATATTGAAGACTGGTTGGATAGGAAGACCGATGAACCGATGAATTCACAGTGCAAGAAAACCATAATGCATGATTGAGGAGAGAACAATGGTTGTACAGATAACTATACATAGAAATACACGACATCTTATTCTATTCCTTCCTAGTTGAGATGTACGAGTGGATTGTGAAATTGGGAAATAACCAAGGAAGGTAGAGGATTGACAGTCCAATAGTCTAGAACTTTGAGTTAGTGCAAAGACTAGAAGCCTCTGAAGATAAAGATCATGTGTGCTGTCGATCATTAGCTCGATCGTATCATAGGAGGGTTCGTGATAGAGTTTGCGGTCGATACCTCAGTAAGTTACAAGGAATAAGACTGTCGCTTCTTCAAGGGGCCATGAGGTGAGTATTTAAAATTGTTAAATACTTGGATTAAGATTCTCTTGTGTGAAAAGAAGGTTATGTATCTACCTTCAAGTTTGGGGCTATGTGAAATGGAAAGACATTTATGAACAAAGGAAGAATAGGCCCTGAATATAGCCTGATAATTGAACCCCCTTTGAGTGACGAAGAGGAAGCAGTATCGGCATCTCCATGGAGTGTTATTCAGTTAATAAGGCAAGGTTTCCTACGAATACCTCACCCACCCACATTGCCTCCATCTTCACCTCCACCGCATACACCTTCATTTACACCATCGCGACCTCTGCCACCATTCAATATGGTGAACTTTGTAAAGCTATTTGTGTTAAGGGCATGGGAAATGAACATTTGGATCAACTTTGGTTCGTGGTGAAGGTTGTATGGGAAGCTCAGGGTATCACGCATGAAAAATTGAAGAAGGAAACATTGGTTAGTTATTTGCAAGACCATGCACTAACTTGGTACATTAAGTACTGCACTAATATCTAGACTACGCTAAATAGGGATTTTAGTAGACCTAAGACTAAGGCACAATTAATTTTGGGATTCAAAAGGATCATGATAAAGTCTAGTGAGACACCCTAGGATTTGGATCAGAGATTCACAGTCCACAAGACTAACATGAATCCAACTAATGGGCAGCATCGTGAATAGTTTGTTGTTTCGGTCCTACCTCATCTAAGGGTTGTGTTATCACAACAAAATATTGGGATCGAGGAAAAAGCTCTGGAAATCACGATGAGATTGTAGGAAATACCAAGGTAAGATGCTACTATGGGGGTTCAATAGATTCATTCGCAGTGCAGAACATTTTCCTAGAAATGCAGAGTTTGAAGAAAGGTAGAACAACTTGGCCTGAGGTGTGTGAAGAAGTTTGGTGCTTGAACTAAAAAATCTAGAGGCACGATAAAGATCACTATCCGGTTTTCATAAATTATGTTGCACCAGGGGGAGCAATGTCTTTGAGGCCAGAAGCTCTAGCAGGGTCAAGTATAGGGCTCGTGCTTGGTGTGTTATCTATCAGGTAGCTAGAAAACATGCAACAGACAATTGCCATTTGCTACAGAAATTTGTATAGACACCGCAACAACTCTTTTGCAACTTCTGTCAATCAGTGGGTCATGATGAGAGGAATTTCTATTGTTATGAATTAATGATGGATAAAACACCTGTATACAGGGTGCAGGCAACAATGCAGCCTCCGGACCAAGGAGCTAGAGGAGCGCAAGGCAAGTATCAGAAGCACGGGAGCTGCAGTAGAGATATGATGAGGTTAAAGTGATGGTGCACACCATCTCCATTACACAAAGGTTAGCGAAGCTGTAGGAAGCAAAGGCACTTAAAGAATAGGTGGATATAGCCTAAAATAAGGAGGTAGTACTCAAGGCTTGATTGAAGACTTGGCTAGATGAAGCGTATGTGCTCACGACCAACATTGAAGGAAAATTGGATAGTTTGCAGGAAACACAATAGAAAATGGAGAGAGATAGAGTGGGGTTTGTGACAGAGCAGTTGGTCGAGCAGGTGGCAACACATTGCACCATAGATGTCGCAGTGGTACAGGTGGAGCTAGGAGGTCTTTGTGACAAGATATCTGTACTTGCAAAGTGACTCGAGGGTGAGTCCCCATGTTTCCGTTTGGGTCCTGTTGGGAACGAGTTCCCATATAGTCAATTTTGGGGTCAAAACCCCATGTTTTGTGGCTGAAAGCTTGAATTTTATATGAAAGATTGCAAATTCTCCACATTTTGTGGTCACAGAGCACAAATATTTAAAGATTCATTAATGGTTTCTACCCTTCTTTTGTGGAAGTCATGTTTGCCTTAAAGATCCAACCATGGTCTATAGACCATGGGATTGTATAGAAAGAAGTCTTGGATGAGTCTCTTAGTAGTTCATTTCGGTAGGTCATTAATGAGTCATTGATGTAATGGGTCTATGAGAGCTAAGAGCGAAGAGTCTTAGTGTAGGAAGGAGGCTCTATAGTTATGTGCGTAGAGGCCTAAGGTAGAAATATGCAGCTGAGTGCATTGAACGCTGCAACTGTGTGCACAGGGTAGTTAGAGTCTGTACTGGAAATCTTGATTATCAATAAAGAGAAGTATTCTAGAATTACCTGTGTGTTTTACTTCTGTTAATTCCATGCGATTATGTTACGTTGAGCACTAGGTTTATGTTTTAACATTATTCTATTGCATGAATCTATATGTTTATCTTTGTTATATGAACACAAGCCAAGATATATGTTTACATGAAGATAATCATAATTACATGTTAAGATTGTACGAAAATAAGATAATCTGAGCAAATAAAGAGGTAAGAGTAATTAGAGAGGCACATAAGTGTCTGATCTATCTATTTAGGGTACATGAAGAATAGTAGTAGAAATTCATGGAAGACCCCACGATAATTAAGAAAGTTGTATCTATATGCCCTAAAGGGCTTATCGACCTACGCAAAGGTAGAGTGAAGGTTTAAATGTGACATTGCTACCATCTTAGGGTGCTGAAACTTGGTTCCTGCATCCCCACATACTGCTTCGGGTGAGACTTCAGTTCGTGTCCAAGGATTGATGCTAAAAGGGCCAGTAGTGTAGGGATTTGCTTTGCTGACTAACACTGAGCCTTGATAAGGGCCCATGAAGTTAACACCCTACTTGTATTATTCAACCAATACCCATACCTGAATGGAAATGGGAGGTCATTACTATTGATTTTATTACCAGATTACATAGATCTTAAAAGCACAATGATTCAATCTTGGTGATCGTGGATAAAATTATTAAAATATATTATTTCATTCTCATACAATCAACCTTGAAGATAGTCCAAATCACAGAAATTTTTATGAATGAAGTGTTCTAACTACATGGTATTCCTAAAGTAGTTATGTTTGATAGAGATGTAAAATTCACTTCAGTATTTTGGAAAGCCCTCTTTGCAGGACTAGGAACTCAAATCCAGTTCAATACTACATACCACCAACAAACGGATGGGTAAAATGAACCTATGAATCCAATTTTGGAAGACATGCTTCAAATGTATGTTATGAAAAATCCTAGAAAATGGGATGAATACTTGCACTTGGTGGAGATTTCAAATTATAATGGTTATCATGAGCCTTTAAGTATGAGCCGCTTTGAATTTATTTATGGAAAAAAGTGTAGGACACCTACAAATTGGAATAGTCCTAGAAATGCATTAATGTTGGGGCTAGATATGTTGAAGGATATGGAATATATTATAAGGGAAGTATGACATAATTGGAAATCTACCCAAGACAGGTAGAAATCCTAGGTTGATCAGAAGAGGACATATCACGTATTTCATGTGGGAGATCATGTATATGTGTGAATTAAACCGAAGAAAAGCACCTTGAGATGGACTATTTGTTCCAAGCTTGCTCCTCGTTTATGCAGTGCTTTCTAGATATTGGAAAGAATTGTACTAGTGGCTTATAGTTTATCCTTACTGAATTATATAAAATTTCATAACGTATTTCATGTTTCGCTATTGAAACGATAGACATGTGATTCATTGGAAATATGTTCATGTGATGTTTATTTATTTAAAAAAATAATGGAAAAATTGTGATCTGAGTATAATGATTTTATTACTCTTCCCTCCTAAATCAACCTTAATATGGTCGCTATAATAGGTAGAACTAGATGGATAATTCTTGGTAAAACCTCAACACATTATCGAGCAAAGAAAAACAATGATATGGAGGCGAGCCACCACCTAGGTTGAAGGGAAATGCAAACACTTCAGCTCAGAGGAAGCCACCTGGAAATATGAGGAAATCATGTGAAAATCATACCCATGATTACTCTGAGGAATGCATTAAACATGGAAGACGTTGTTTCACTGAAGAGGGGGAAGATGTAACAACATGATGCATTGAGTATTGTTCGTTGTTATCGAATAGTTATTACTTTTTTACCTTACAAAACTTATTAAGTGTATTTTTTGTTTAAAAATTTACATCAAGTTAAAATGCATAAAGGCCAAAACTGATGGAATGATGTTATGGATTGGAGGTCACAGTTGTGAACCGAGAATGTAAATAAAGCAAAATAATGATAAAATGAGATTAAACAAAATTGATTTCTAATTATTCCCAAATAGTTAGAATCACTTATGTTTTTGTTCTCCTTCTCCTTTTCCTAGAGTGGGAAATAAATATTATCTCAGTGGATGTTCGAGGGATCACATCATAGGGTGGAGGATATGGAGAAAGAAATGAAAACTTGAACCTGTTATGGTTCTTGACACCACCAAGAGTCTTTCTTTACTGAGGTTGTTTACTTGAACAGGGATTCAGTGGTGCCTCTGGCTGATTCACAAGGGTACAATACTAGACTAGAATAGTGAGTCTTAAGGTCTAGGTATAAGATACCTCTAGAGGAATTTATTTTAAAAACTATTGGGCAAAAAAAGGCTCAGGGGAGAGACACGACGTAATATCTAGTCTCAACGTTGGGTGGTGAAAAATTACTAATAACCTATATTCACCATACTTCTAGGAGATAAGTATTACTATAAATATTTAATCTTATTATATTTTATAAAGAAGTTTGTCTATGTATTAGTAAGTAAATTTATTTGATGGAATAACCTGTCTAAAGACTTGTTGTGTGGGTTTATATATTATTGAATGAATTAAAGACCATGTTCAAATGTATAACCTGCATTGAAAATGAATAAACTGTATTAGCATACATTGCTTGTATGGAATGAGTATATAGTATTTGATTAAAGAAAATTTATGGATTTCTTGCTTTACATAATACTATTGGAAGTGTAATTGCTCGATTCCAAATAAAAAGAGGGTACGTGATGTTCCTTAAATAGGATCTACTCTCAAGTACATAAGAGGTGACATTTACCAATTAAAACTACCTATTGCACAACCAAAAGTAAAACCTGATGTTACCCAGAGGTGTCTAGTTGCGTCGAAAGGGAAACCCAAGTAGAATTCTTGTAGGAAGGAAAAATCAGAGGTAGTCATGGTAGATAGTAGAAACTCGGGCCCTGAATAAAGTTATTCTATTGTCTGATTTAAGGAATGAATAACTTGATTAAATGAATCCAAAAGCATTGTATGACTCTGCTTTCCGAGGAGGAATAAAAATGAGTAAAGCGAGCCGAAGTTAAAAAAAAAAAGAAGTAATATGCTAAGCAACCCAAGAGAAACATGTAGACTTGCCGAGGAGGAATAAAAATGAGTAAAGCGAGCCAAAGTTTAAAAAAAAAAAGTAATATGCTAAGAAACCCAAGAGAAACATGTACACTTGCCGAGGAGGAATAAAAATGAGTAAAGCGAGCCGAAGTTAAAAAAAAAAAGTAATATGCTAAGCAACCGAAGAGAAACATGTAGGATTTATAACTGAAAACTCAACATAACTTCTTTTAACTATCTATATTAAGTGTAATCAAAATAATACATCACATTCCAAAACTTTCAAAAAAAGAAACCGTTACTATCACTCTCTTAAAAACAATTATAAATCCAAATAAAATAATTAATTAAATTAAATCATGAGAGTTAGTTTCTCAAACTAAGGAGTTTAATTAAGAGGAGAGATTCTCTCCAACTAGTTCTCCTAGGTTAATGTTTGTTGAGAAAATGTCTCAATCGAGTTTATTCAAGATAGACACACTATCTTGAGATAATTTCCTCATGTACTTACATGTATGATAAACATTATTTTAATAATGAGAATGTAAAGAATGTTGAAGGCTCTCTGCCTTTCTGTCATGTCTGGTTTTCTATGTGTCTGTGATTTATTTTATGTGTGTGAGTATTCTATTTTAGTATGTTATGGCTGTGTGAGTTTTTTTACATGTCATATCGGAGCCATGGTGGAGAGACTATAAATCTGTACAGTAATGGAAAGTGAGATGATTGGAACTATAGAGTTTATATATTAATCTGTATTCTTCCTCAAAGAAAAGGGGCATCGTTGTAGAGTTAAAAGTGTCCATGGTGCCTACAGCTATCATACCTGCTGAGACCTTTAAGTAGTTAAAGCATATAAATCTGAATCCCTTTACAGAGAATCACCAACACAAGAAATAATTTAATCGCAACATTCATACCTCCCTAGGTAACAAATACTTAATTCTGCTCTTTTAGTTCATCGTTTGCTACCTTTTCTTTTGCGGAAAACACCCTACCCAATCATCACGTTTAATGAGGTTGTGATGGCTACTGGTATGATGTGAAGACTCTAGTAGAGAAAGAACCATGGAGATTTCATGAAAATTGTTTATTCTATTTTGAAAAAGGGCCGATGTTTTTAGCTAAGGAGATGTGATTTGTGTTAAGTTGTGCACGTGAATCACCATGGATTGACTCCAATATCTATTCACCTCAAATGGTTATTAACTAATGGTGTAAAGCCGAGGCCGCCATCAAAAAATCTCCGTCCTACAGTTGATCAAGCCACAGACAAAAATTTCAAGAACTTGCCATGTGAAAACCTGCGGAACAAGAGAGGATGCACCGAATGGGATCTGACAAGAAGAGTTTGTCAAAGAGGCAGGGATTTGACAGATGAGTCCCTCTACTCTCTCTCAAACTTAAAGTTACTGCAGCATGGAACTATGATGAACAAGTTGAAGCAACATTGATATTTGTGCGTAGAAATTATAGGTTGGTGAAGTCGTGTGCGTGAGCGTACCTGTGCAGGGATGATATCATAGTATTGTAATGAGTGGTCATGGAGTTAAGCTATGGAGAATCAAAAAATTATGATCTGGAGCAATGAAGCTGTGGAACGTCCAAACACATTTTGCGGGCAAACTATGCTTGGATGTCGTAAACACTTTATGAACCCATGTTGAACAGCTTATGTGTAAAGGTCGAGGCTGATAGAATTTTCTGTAAATTCCATAACAGACAGACAAAAAAAATGCTCTGTTTTTTACTCTATTTCTGCACAGAAAACTGAAAAAACTGTTTTCTGGAAATGGTGTTGCAGCAACGTTGAATAACACTCTGTTTTTTTAACACAGTAAACAGAAAATTGTTTGCTGGAAACGGCGTTGCAGCAACACAATTTGGTGTTGTAGGAACGTAGATTTGGTGTTGTAGCAACGCAGTTGTAATTTCTGATAATTCAAAAACAAAACTGAAAAACAGAACAATACTCAGCAACAATGAAACTAGTGTAACAACAATGTGCAGGTGGTGTAACAGCAACACAAAATTAACTTGTATTCATAAATAGTAAATCAGCTAATACAAATTCGTCTTCCTCTTGACAGAGGGATAACAACAGGAACACCTCAGTTCCAAAAACCAATTTTCTTTATCTCAGAAAATTTCAAGTTCAGCACTGCTGTGCGTTACAGAAAAAAAATTCTGTTCATTCTTCTAACCTTAAAACAAAACTGATGTTCATTACATTTATAGAGAAAAAAATATCTGAGTTTAAACAATAAAATAACCAAAATATCCTATAACGCTTATCTGCATATTGAATGCAGAAGTGGTGATGCCTTTTTCAGTGAAAACAAGTCGGCAGTTGCAAGGGAATTAAATTCTGTGAATTTAATGCACATTAATGTGCAAAATATCAAGAGTGACTTTGCGCCATCGAACAACCTGGAATATCATATTTATGTCCAGTTGTTTATGTTGCAGTTGGAATTAAATTCGAACACTCCCCCTTAATTTCAACTGCTGCATACCTAGGCATTTCCTGAAATGATCAAAACTTTTCTTTGCTAATGGTTTTGTCAGGATGTCACCTAGCTGATCCTCTGTTTTGCAGTGCTGCAAAACAATCTCACCATTGTTAACCAATTCACGTATGAAGTGAAATTTTGTATCTATGTGCTTTGTTCCTTTATGAAAAATAGAGTTTTTAGACAAAGCTATTGTTGAGCTATTGTCACAGTAAATGGTTGTGCCATTTTCTTGTTCATGACACAAATCTCTAAGAATTCTTCTCAGCCACACTGCTTGGCATGTTGCTGCTGTTGCTGCCACATACTCTGCCTCTACTGTTGACAAAGACACAACTGGTTGCTTCTTGGAAGCCCATGAGATGGCTCCCGATCCCATATGAAACACATATCCTGATGTGCTTTTCATATCATCAACACTTCCAGCCCAATCACTATCCGTGTAACCTGTCAACATGAAACTTTCAGAAGAGGAGTATAAAATACCAAACCCCTTCGTTCCATTCACATACCTTAGAATCCTCTTGGCTGCTTGCCAATGAGACTATTTCAGTATTTCCATAAATCTGGAGATTAAACTTACAGTGTGCATAATGTCCGGCCTAGTTGCAGTTAAATAAATAAGTCTACCAACTATGCTCTTGTACAATTTTGGATTAAAATCCTTGCTGTTGTCTTCTTTGGTCAATTTCAACCCCATTACAGTTGGAGTCACAACTACCTTGCTATTCTGCATGTTAAATCTCTTAAACACTGCTTCTACATATTTATCTTGAGAAATGAAAACACCATTTTCACTTTGGTCTACTTCAATTCCAAGAAAATATCTTAATAAGCCCAAGTCAGTCATTTCAAATTCATTTTTCATGACTGCTTTAAAATCAACAATGAGAGAAGCATCATTGCTA
The DNA here is from genome assembly GCA_000404065.3 of Pinus taeda. Lineage (NCBI taxonomy): Eukaryota > Viridiplantae > Streptophyta > Pinopsida > Pinales > Pinaceae > Pinus > Pinus taeda. The sequence goes on along the minus strand of APFE031155720.1, from coordinate 324,884 downwards.
GTAAAAATCAAATCATCTACATATAAAACAACAATAATAATGTTAGTGTCATTCTCCTTTATATAGAGTGTGGGTTCACCATCACACTTATCAAACCCATTCTCAATCAAATAAGCATCTATTCTGCTATACCATTCTCTTGGAGCTTGCTTCAACCCATAAAGAGCCTTCTTTAGTTTGCAAACTTTATGCTCTTGGCCAACAACTTCATAACCTGGAGGTTTTTCAACATAAACCTCTTCTTTTGACACTCCATTCAGGAATGCAGATTTAACATCCATCTGATAAATCTTCCATTTGTGTTGTGCTGCAATAGACAACACTTTTCTGACTGTTTCCATCCTTGCTACTGGTGCAAAGGTTTCATCATAGTCTTCACCTTGTTGCTGCTTGTAGCCTTTCACAACAAGTCTTGCTTTGTGCCTGTAAATCTTGCCTTCAGCATTGCTTTCGGTCTTATAGACCCACTTAACTCCAATGGCATCTTTGCCTTCAGGGAGTTCCACTAACTCCCATGTTTTACTCTTTTTAATTGCACCAATTTCTTCATTCATTGCTTCAATCCATTTATCTTCAGTTACAGCATCTTCAAAATAAACTGGGTCATCAAGATGACAATACAAAGCGAATAATGAATTCAGACCAGTATTGTTACTTACCTCTCCTTGTTCCTAAATCTCATTCATATTTCTGAATCCTGGTCTTCTTGGTGTGCTAGGAGTTCCATCCGAACTTGAGGGTATTTCTGATCCCCGTGGTGTGCTTGAAGAAGCACTTCCTTGAATTCTTAAGGCTGTTCGAATTCCAGTTTGTGGTGTGGTTTGTTGAAATTGATGTGGTGGAGGAGGAGCCGCCAAGGAAGGATTATTTTCTTCTGTCCCTTCCTCTTCTTCTTCATGAGACACAATTGTCTTCACATTCACTGTTTTTTCTAGGCTTCCATCCCAAGCTTCATCTTCAATGAACTGCACATCTCTTCTTACTATCAATTTCTTAGTGGATGGATTATAGAGTTTGTATGCTTTTGACTCATCACAATAGCCAATAAATACACACTTCTCCCCCTTACTATCAAGCTTTTTCCTTAGCTGATCCGGTACATGTGAGTGACTGTTTTCTTTTGACCACTCCATGCTTCTTCTGGTATTTTTTTCATGAGTTTGAGAGGAAACATTCTATTGCTGGTCATCTGCACCTGTGCAATGATCTTCTTACTTGGAGGTATATCTCTGATTGTACACATATCATCTTTGAAGAACACATTGTAACCTTTGTCATTGAGCTGTCCAATGCTCAAAAGATTACATTTCATACTAGGTACATAGTATACCTCTGGCATAATCATTTGTTCTCCATTTCTTGCTCGGATACTTACTCTGCCCTTACCCTTGACAAATATCTTATTATCAGTCCCTGTTGTTACCTCAGATTTCACATTTTCATCTAGATTGCCAAACATCTCAATATTTCCAGTCATGTGATTACTACAACCTGAGTCTAAGAACCAAAAATCTTCTTGTTTGTCTTGTGCAATGTTACATGTTAACAGCACATTCTTTGGATTCTTATCTTATTCATTTGCAAAATTAGCATTCTGCCTATTATTCATGTCATTTTGTTTTTTCCTACATTCATTGGCGTAGTGCCCATATTTCTTACAATAATGACATTGGACTTGGGATTTGTCATACCTTTGTCCATGAGCTTGTTGTTTGCTTGAACCTTCATCTTGGTTCTGATTGTAGCTCCTTCTGCTTGTGCTTGCAGGATAATATCTGCCTCTATTTTGGCTTCTTCCACGACCTCTGTTATTTACTCTACTTCGACCTTTTCTTTGGCTGAAAGACATCTCAGTATTGAATGCTTGCTCAAAAGAGGAATCTGTTCCTCTACTCAGTCTGTGTTCATGAGACATAAGAGAAGCACTCAGTTCATCTACCGTGAACTGTGAGAGATCTTTTGTTTCTTCTATTGCTACCACAACAGCTTCAAATCTTGAGGGTAAACATCTCAAGATCTTCTCTACAATCCTTCTTTTTTCAAGAATTTCACCATGAGATCTTATCTGGGTTATCAACCCAATAACATGAGTGAAGAATAAATCTACTGTATCAGATTCCTTCATTTTGAGTGTTTCAAATTCTCTCCTCAACATCTGCAACTTTGTAGTCTTCACCTTATCCATGCCTTGATAGGAAGTTTTGAGAATATACCATGCGTCTTTGGATTTTGTTGCTGCTGCAATCCGTGGAAAAACACTTTCCCGTACTGATTGGAAGAGGAAAAAGAGGGCGTTGGCATCCTTCTTCCTGTCACTCTTCAACTGATCTCTTTTTTCTACTGTCAAAGTAGCCAATTTTGTTGCATCTACAGATTTAGCATATCCAGTTTCAACTAGCTCCCATATTCCTTGAGAAGCAAACAATGCTTTCATTGTTATGGACCAATAATTGTGATTTTTCCCACTAAACTGAGGCAGTTGGGAATTTTTCAAACATGTTCCAGCATCTACCATCTGAACTCTGTATAGGTAAAGAAGAGATACTGACTGAAAAAATAAAAAACAAACAAAAAAAAAATTGTTGGAAAAAAGAATATGCTTATTAAGCTTCTTACAGCTCCTACAGTGAAAAACAAACTCTTTTTTTGACTCATTGAGTGCCTAGAACTGCTCTGATACCATGATAGAATTTTCTGTAAATTACATAACAGATAGACAAAAAAAATGCTTTGTTTTTTACTCTGTTTCTGCACAGAAAACTGAAAAAATTGTTTTATGGAAATGGTGTTACAACAACACTGAATAACACTTTGTTTTTTTAACATAGTAAACAAAAAAATGTTTGCTAGAAACGGTGTTGCAGCAACACAGTTTGGTGTTGCAGCAACGTAGATTTGGTGTTGCAGCAACGCAGTTGTAATTTTTGATAATTCAAAAACAAAACTGAAAAACAGAACAATACTCAGCAACACTGAAACTGGTGTAAAAACAATGTGCAGGTTGTGTAACAACAACACAAAATTAACTTGTATTCATAAACAGTAAATCAACTGATACAAATTCGTCTTCCTCTTGATAGAGGGATAACAACAGGAACACTTCAGTTCCAGAAACCAATTTTCTTTATCTCAGAAAATTTCAGGTTAAGCACTGCTATGCGTTACAGAAAAAACTTTCTGTTCATTCTTCTAACCTTAAAACAGAACTGTTGTTCATTACATTTATAGAGAAGAAAAATATCTGAGTTTAAACAATAAAATAACCAAAATATCCTGTAACGCATATCTGCGTATTGAATGCAGAAGCGGTGATGCCTTTCTCAGTGAAAACAAGTCGGTGGTTGAAGGGGAATTAAATTCTGTGAATTTAATGCACATTAATATGCAAAATATCAAGAGTGGCTTTGCGCCATCGAACAGCCTATATCAGATTTGTGTCGAGCTGTTTATGTTGCAGTTGGAATTAAATTCCAACAGAGGCCAAAAATTTAAAGATCGGGCTATAAGAGTTTAATTTAATCAATTATAAAATTCAAGGAATACCATCAATTGACAGTGTTATTGTCCACTGGAACGAGCCTGGAAAGGAAGCATTGTTCCTCCATTTATGCGAATTGCAATGTTGTACCTTTGCGTGGTGGATTCTTAAGTTTTTGAGATTTGCATGAAAGAGATATGTATGATCTACTATCTAGTAAACAAAAAGTACAACAAGCGCAATCTGCAAGCAGTGTGAAACATGTTTGCAAGTATGAAGGAGACATAATCGATGAAGAGTTGACAACAACCGCAATTCAGAGGAGGAGGGGCACCATTGCCATCCCCGCCATTGTTGCTGGGAGAAGAAATTCTCCAGTGAGCTCCATTTCAAGACAAAATATCTTGGTTTAACATCTGAAGACAGACACCGACTCTTGCTATCTACCTTGGACAACCGAATTTCCAGTTCTAAGAAGATCAATTTACTCTCAAGGAGACATGAGCTATTTGTTTGAAGAGAACTGCCCATGCTTATGGGAGGAGAAAGAGGATTTTTTAGTAAAGTAGCGCTTATGACCCAGCAAGCCGATGCGGACCATGTGGCTATCTATATGCAGGCTAGGGTGAGAGTCGAGATAGAAGTCGTCCTCCTAGGAACTTGGCTAAGTAGAATCTGATCCCGTTACCTCTAATGAACCAAGGATCTTAGCAGATGGAACAAGAGATATTGCAACCCATAGCTCTTTTTCATAATCCAAAGTCGAATTTGAGTTTCAACTGCATAAAATAAGATTTGTACAACCATATAAGTGATGGAACTGCATGATTGGGTGGTTGTGTTAAAAGTTTCTGTTGGGCAAAGACAGAGCTGGCAAGTTGAATCACCCCCTCCAACAAAAGTGAATTGCATTCATTTTAAATAAAAGATGAGAAACACTTGAAAGAAAGAGCCACATAAATTGTTGTCGATGGGGAAGAGCTCCTCCGAGTAAATCTGCTCATTGTAAATCTTCGAATCAACATGATAGAAGTCCTCGGGATGCCATTGAATGCCGGCCATTATTGAGTTCCAGAAAGCAGTCCACCACGAGAGAAAAGGATAGGATATGAAGGAGTACGACAAACATAACCATGATGGAGGGTTGAATCTATTGTACTCTGTGTGCATGGCGGAAGGGAACAACCTTCATCCCATGCAGCCACATATTCTGCAAATTGTGCAGTGGTGAGATCTAGGTAGGTTGGAAATCCTACCTGCTCTGCATTAATACATCATCAAGGGATTCTTTGATCTCATTCACCATGGATGGATTCCCTTTGTTTACGTGTTTCTCGTAGGTGGTACCACTGAGCGTCGAAGATTCAAGAATTTGTAAGCAACTAAGAAAAGGGTTGAACTCGTTGAGACTGTAGCCATGCGCACTGCAGAAGGTTTAATCATGGGCCAATTTTTTCTAAGATGATTTCCACCTGTTGTTGGTTGACTTGTTCCATTATACTGTGGAATTAACATCTACCACAATGGAGAAGGAATTTCTAAATTGCATGGTTGCGTTAATTATCCAGCCCTCTCTTTTTTCCTTCGAGCCTTTTACAACTCATGCGATTACGTTGTTATCAATATTGTCAGAATAAATTTGATTAAAAATGGCTACTAAGACTTGATCTGTGTTCCTCTGCAAAATAAATTAACAAAATCAGGGAATTGTTTCCATTTTGCGAATCATTAATTGTCTTTCATGCCCTAATTCATCTTTGGCAATTGGTCCATTTCTTCTCCATGAATCATTATTTCACTTCGACGTAACACTCCAGTTCCATATTTTCGAATGGTTTAGTTCCATTAATAGATAAAGAGCTCTTGTTTTCTTGCTTCCACTCATTTTAGGATTGGGGATTATTTTGATGATTGTTGTGCTTACCTTAGTTTGAGCAGCTCTATTTAAGTCATGCATGCAAGCATATGATCTAGGATTGAAGGCAGGATTGTGTAGAATCTAATTGTTTTTTATCGACTTTGGATTGTTGTTGTAGGAAAATAGTTAATTTTCATTTTTTGGGCATGGAAGAAATCATATCATTCAGGCAAAGCGTTGCTTCATAAATATTGTTTCTTTTCACAAAATTTTGATGGAGAAAAGTAAGGGTTGATGTGAAAGAGAGGTAAAACAGATATTAAAACTTTGACGCTAGATCTTGCCATTATTACTATTTTAGAGTCTGTTTTTGAAGACAAATTGTTTCAAGGAGTTTTCATTGTTGGAGAAATTTCATTCATGAAGTTGTGAAGTTGAAGATTGATGTACTTCAACATTTAATAAAGAAATAATTTTTGTGGTCCTTGTGTCCTAGATCCCGAAATTGAATAAGGGGATCTTAGGTACACCGTGTTATGCCTGAATAAGGGGATCTTAGGTACACCGTGTGTATGCTTGCATACCCTGTGTCGATTTTGTAAAAATGCTCTTTTTCTTATGCTTTAACCAAAAAACAACATGCACATAAGTACATAAGCACAAAGTGTCACATCATCGACTTGATAAAAGTAATATTTTGCAACAACATTTTACAACAGCTAATTCACACCAAGAAAACATCAACATCCAATCAAGCTATCATCTACATCAACAATTTTTGCAGCAATTCAACAACATTTTTTCAGAAATTGCACTTATACAATTTTTTAATAAGCTCAATACAAAACTGTAACTTGCAAGTCGGATTGTAATCAAACTCAAATTAAGTTGAATTTTAAGGGTGCATTCTTAGTTGAAACCAACACCCACGCTTTGAATTAATAGTGAATCAATTAAACCAAGTGAATCCATTGTTTTTTAGATGAGTCATTCAAATCATTGTAAGTGCTTCTCTTGGGTGCATTTTCGATAATATTCGACACAGTTATTTTAATCAACCAAGAGTGTGAAGCAAGTGCAAATCTCTCAGCATCAAGCCAGTGTTAAAGAAGGCAAGTGTGATTTCAAACAATCAATTATTAAAACAAGTTCAAGCGAGCGTAAAACAATCAATAAAACATCAAGCGAGCGAGTTCTACAAATCCAGCAAGTATTAAAAACAAGCAAGCATGAGTTCCAACAAGTTCACATGGTGAAAAACATTTAGTTGTTAAATATTCTTAACAATTTGATCTTCTCAACTGCTAAAGACATCATACAAATCACCAAAACCACTGTTGCTGACATTCAAGTGCATATTCAATATGCACATGACATGATTGAGTTCCTTCAACTCAAGTCACAACTGCAGAGAATAGAGTTGCATGAGAAGCATGTTGCTTCTAAGTCTTTAACCAATCTAGATACAATTGTTCATTCGAACTCATTCGTCCAACCAGCTTCAAGTGTTGAAGTTTTTCCAATGCAACTTTCTTCCAAACCCATCATCAAGCCATGGGAAGAAATTCAAAGTAATCGAAATTGATGTAGGTTAGGATATGTCGAAGATGACGACAACTTACATATCTCTGATTATTCAAAGCCCATTTAGTTCATCAGTGTCAGATTACTTGAACATATCACTTCGGCAAGTTCTTCAAGTTGCAAATAGACATCAATGCACACAAACTAAAAGTGCAAACAAACAGAAATGCACGCAAACTCAACTTGTAGACAAAGTGAAATGTTCTCATTGTCAAAGAAGTAGTCATCAAGAAGATCAATGTTTTGATCTCCATCCTTGTAGCCATTGTGGAAAGTCTAATCATACATCAGAAAAGTTCTACAAACAACGACAATTAGTCAGATTGAAGCTAAATTATTCATGGATCGATCCATGGGAATGGTCAGCCATAGCCAAAAGATTGTACAAGTTTTACAATTGGATTCACTCACACATATGGCAGCCAACAACCAAATGAAGATGGTACTCTCATACAGTTGAATGGGGCAGTAAAATAGTGAAACTCTCCTAAACCTAAAGGTGGGGAGTTTAGAGTTCATGTATAATTTGGAGAAGATTGCCTCTCCTTTTAGCTAACAAAGGGGGGAAATGTCAATGAAATTGACAGTGGTTGTCAAACTGAAAGTCTCGACAACATCACCGAGGCAACCAACAGGCATCTTCATTTGCCAGTGGGTGATTAACAACAAAGGCTGTAGTGAGTAGCTTTCATCATAGAAAAAGCAATATTGAGTTGTCTTTCAACATATTCAGCTAGTGGGCAATCATCATTAGCAAATATGCCAATGGGCGTTCATCAAATTGTGTTAGTGGACACCAGATGTTATTTTCAAGCAAAGGGAAGTTGGATCATTTTGCAGATTGGCACATGATGGAGTTGTCAAGCGACATTCAGAGATTAATCAGTCATGCAACTGAATCATAGTCTCTTCATATAGCAGTTTCTTCAGCATCCAGATTTAGTGGTTTTTCAGGCAAATGATTTTTGAGGAGCAATTTGAGAACTTGGAAGATGGTTCCTTGTTTTTTTTGGATCTATCACTCGGGGGGGGGGAATGTTAGCCTCACTCTCTTGAAAATAATTATAAATCCAAATAAAATAATTAATTAAATTAAATCATGAGAGTTAATTTCTCAAACTAAGGAGTTTAGTTAGGAGGAGAAATTCTTTCCAACTAGTTCTCCTAAGTTAGTGTTTGTTGACAAAATGTCTCAACCAAGTTTGTTCAAGATAGAAAGATTATCTTGAGGTAATTTCCTCATGTATTTATATGTATCATAAACATTATTTTGATAATGATAATGTGAGGAATGATGAAGGCTCTCTGCCATTTCCATCATGTCCGATTTTCTATATGTTTTTGATTTATTTTATGTGTGTGAATATTTTATTTTAGTGTGTTATGGCTATGTGAGTTTTTTTATAGAAACATTAAAATTGTAATGAAAAACTCTTTTGAGACTATAGGGTTTGGAAGTTAGCACATCAAAACCCACAAACTCTATGTTAAGTTAATGATCCATATTTAAATAGGAACACAACAAATTACATACATAACCATAATTATAGAGATGCAACAGAAATAATACTTCATTTCATTAATTTAAAATATTGAAATATGCTTACAAAAAAAAGTGGAAATAAACTATCTTGGGCGATGGTAGGTTATCTCTAAGAAGAGATGTGGTAGTTACATGCCTCTGAACTACATTACAATGAGGCTCAAGGGCCTTTTTATTATTGAACAATAAGAGAAAACCCTAAACAAACAAAACCTTAACCCAAGGAGATGTAACACCAACAGTTTATGGGCCTTGTTGGGATTAGTTGGACAACCGACTTCCTGGGGACGTGACTTGGTCATATTATCTCTGTTTGAAGCATATGATACCCCGTTGGAAAGATCTCCCTCAGGAATACGTCAGAAAAGGCAATGTCATAAAGAAATCATTATTGATAGATTTCCAAGAAAATATTGTTTAGGGCTTCAAAATGGCTTTGCAAATTTAGGACCTAAAAAACTGCTAAAAATAGTAAATTGTGCTACAATTAAGGAAACTAAAAAACTGAAAGAAACAACTGTGGGAGTTCAAGTGGAATTGTTGGGTGGCCACCAATATCCACTAGGATCATTCCTCCCCCCTTAGGAAGCAATGGTCTCCATTGCATTGAGTTCCTCCATGAGATGAGGAAACTTTTGCTGAACTTGGTCCTGCTGACATGGCGAATTTTTTCTATGCCACCAAGGGGAACTAACCCGATTGCAAGCCCTAATTAGACTTGATTTCATTTGGAATGGCTAGTTCCAATGGGTTTTAAGGGACCCCGTAAACTATTAAAAGAGTTGAAAGATTGCTTTTGGGAAGACAAATTCAATTAAATCAACAAAACAAAATAACCAACCTATATGTATCAAATCCCATCTAAGCTATTTGTAACTACTCTAGACTATGTCCTAAGTGTCCTAACCTATCCTGCAGGAGAAAAATAAAAGGAGGTTTAACATCATATATAAATCCCAAGTCCAAATGAATCAATTACTGGTCCACATAAGAACAAGTTTGTGTTAAATACTAACCATAATGCAATTATTTATGTAGGAATATACATTCGTTTCCATAGAAATAGTACTTGCAACTGATGTTTAACACAGTCTCGAATCAACAACATTTCATGAATTATTAATGTTATTGAATTACATTCAAATAACCAGGAATAAACATGAACTGCTAATTATTAATATGCATAAAGAAAATCATGTTTTCTCTATACGAGCAACAACATACTGATTCTAAATGTATCGAAGAAAAGGGAACTAAATCTAAAATAACCAGCTACTTTTGAACCAAATAGGTTTCTTTATTCACAATAAATCAAAACTTTTTTTTCTCCAAACAAAAATCCCCTATTCGTAGGTAATACTTATGCAACCCTGAATGATCCTTGGTCTTCCATGACCTTTCATTTCGCCTCTTTTCATTACATAGATCAACATATATAGATGAGAATAGTCAGTGAAACTGTTGTCATGTCAACGTTACCTTTGGTGGAGCATTCTACTTCCTGGGAAATGGATGGATGCCTTTGGAACAGAGAAGGACTACATATCATTTCTTTCCACCTGTGTGGAGTGGTTGTCATTCTCTATCATTTCCTGAAGGAAATTGAAGATGTTGCACTCATCATCCCACATATGGCATGCTTTGTGATGTATCTGGCAATGATTGATTGAACGATGTTGTCATGAGTGCTTCTACTAAATTGAGGGAGTGTTTTGTTTATGCACTATAGCAGTCCATATTCCCTTTTGTAGAGTGTGTTTTGCAGTATCGACATCGGTGGTCCGGAAGTATCATCGTCATATAATTTACCTTTATCTGTTACCTGGTTTGTTCAAATTTCCTTGTAGAGATAATTCACATTAACTATGATTATGCAAATATGATAAAATACTTAAAAAAACACAAATCTTGCATTCAGGAAGCACTTATAACATCAAAAGGAACAATTGTGAAAGAATCACGCCTTGGGTTTTAACCTCATGCTTTGATTAAGTCCCGCAAGTGAAAATCTAGTTTACACTAAAAATTATTGCATAACAATAGACCGGGTCATATTTATGAAAAGGTCTAAGTGGTAACTGGTAGCATGTAGCAGCTAGGCAGAAAGAGAATACTGATTTTCGGGTAGGTATTCCTCGAGCAACTCATTCACCCAAAATCCCCATGGACTGTTGCATCCACGAAGGGTAGATCAATGGTGGAGGGGATTAACATAGGAAAACACAGAAAAATCCATGGCCGAGCCATACAATTGGACTCGAAATATCATAGATGGGAACCTATATCCTATCGGGTCCACAATATGGGGGTTTTCATTAAAAATCACGTTCACGGCGTTTCATCGAATACACAGGAATATACGTGAAAACCCACAACCAAGTCGTATATACAGACTTCAAAATTTATGTACCGGAGCCTATAATCTATAGGGTCTGCCATATCGCATTGCATTGTGCCATGTGTTTGGGCTTAAAGCTATGTCGATTACACCTTTCGATTGGCCAGACCCAACATACATATATGTTATGGTTCATAATCCTTATAGGTACGCCGCATAAGACTCCTTCTTTGAAAAACCCTGACCCGAGAATATTATGAAAGAAGACATGAAAACAAGAGAAAACCCGACTCTGGCCATTGGGCCAGACTTGAAAATTTATATGCCTGACTCTATAATCATTGACGGGTCCAGGTGATTATGGTGTGCCACATATATAGACCCCGAACCCTGCCAATAGTGATAAGCGATGGATCCTGGACTCAATATATAACATTTTATAGGAAAATATATACCTTATAATAGATTGTAAAACATCTCATGAATCTTAATGCAATATCTTTTTATTTAATAAGAATATAACTTTTTTAAGAAGAAATTATTATTATTATTTTGATTTCTCCCTATACTCAAATAAACAAATTATGCTATAAATTAAGAAAACTTGAATATAAATCTTGTGTAACATGAAATTTTAATACAAATATAATTTTCCATTTATATAATTTGGAATTAATGTTATGACAAATAATGTTTCACATATTTTTCACAATTAAATGATAATGGCAATAATTGTTGTCGATTAAGATCATAATTCGTACACTTAACATTTAAAAAGGTAAAACATATTTAGATTATTATATGACTTCGAATATTGAGAAGTTTAGTGACATAAGAGATATTTTAATTTGATTAATGATTTGGGTGTATGTAGGACATTTTAAGAGGAAGTGGCTTTTGCCTCTAACCCTCTTAATGTCACAAAGATGAGAGCTTCTTGCATCCCATGGTGTTTTTCAGAATTGTCCAACTCCCAATTTTTCTATGTAGCTCATTAGACTCCATTTATATTTTAGTAGTGCTGGTTTTCTTCTGTGTCCTAGTTAGTACTAAAAGATAATTTTAATATCTTAGATTGTGGTTGACCACCTCTTTCTAGTATATTTTAGTTTTTTATCCTTTTGTAACTCCTCATTCTATTTAAATTTAGATGTACTAATAGTTTTAATATCACTGGTATCTTGTAATATGATATTTTCATGTATCCTACCTTCATTAATCCAAAACTAGATGTCTTTATTCCACCATTTGAAAGCGATTTTAGGAAGAATCTTGTCATTCATGTCTTTTAATTTTTTATTCTACATAGTACCTAACCATGAGCATGAAATCAATGGGGGAGAAGCTCACTTTTATGAGGGGGATTAGATATGGTGTATTGCTTTTAATATTTAGATTACAAGTTATAATGTTTTTTTGTATTTCTTGTGTATGTGTTCAAAAATAACTTTGTAATATGACCCTCATATAGGTTAGCCACTCTGCATCTCAGGGCAGGTTTTCTGCACTTTGTTGCTTCACACAGACACACACACACACACACACACACACACACATATATATATATATTCTTAATAATGTCCCAATCTATTTGCCAAGGTTATGATGTTGAAGTTACATGTTTTAGTTCTTGTTGGTTTACAACAACAATGCAACTGTAGGTTTTAACCCTGTACAGAAATTACCTGCATACGAATTCTAAATCACTGGAAAAGTAAAAATGCGAGAGCATAACACATAAACACATATAAACAGATATGTCCCATTGGATCCCAAAACTAGGACTACCAGCTTGATTTTTCATTATCTTCCTTTCAATGTTACAATACATATTTATACATGTCGATGCATCAAATACCATGGACCAAAAACCATTGTGTCCAAAACCATGGACGAAAACCATAGGTAGGTTCACCCAACCTAATATAGGGTGCAAAAGAATTTTTTGTGGGGCGCTACCCCGGACCTCATACAGGGGGGCTACCTACCCCCCTCAAACCCCCCGGACAGGGGGGGATGCCGCCCTCACTGTGACCCCCCGTTGCATAGTCAGTGCAATGAAGGGCGGGCTCCACCCCCTCTCTAACCTCCTGGTTCACTACGTGGGTTAGTCGTGGAAATAATATAATACAACCCAACAATCTCCCACTTGTTGTTTTATTTCCCAAGGGGGCCACAGGAGAGCTTAGTCATTTTTCTAGCCCTGAAATAACCATTGTTTCTCTACACAAGGGAAACTTCTCATAGCTCATAGATTTTGTCAATGCATCTGCAGTATTCTTCAAAGTGTCCACCTTTACCAGCAACACCTTCTGTCTTCTATCATATCCCTCACAAAGTGATACCCAACATCAATGTGCTTTCTCTTTGAATGATAAGTAGGGTTCTTTGCCAAGAAAATTGCACTTTGGCTGTCACTGTCTATCCTTATAGCTCTCTGTACTAACCCCATACTTGAACACAATCTTTGCAACCAAACTGTTTCCTTGCTTGCATGAGTGGCTATCATGTATTTTGCCTGTGTAGTTGATAGTGCCACTACAGATTGTTTATTACTCATCTAACTGACTACACCTCCAAATAGGTTAAACACATACCCACTTGTAGATCTTCTCTGATCTAGATCTCCAGCCCAGTCTGCATCAATAAAGCCATGAATATCCAACAATTTGTCCAATAATGGTATTCCTTGGTAGCACAAACCATAATTACTAGTGCCACACAAATACCTAAAAACGCGCTTCACTGTTGTCCAGTGCTCCTTCCCTGGTTTTGACATAAACCTGCTCAATAATCCCACTACATGTGCAATGTCTGGTCTAGTGCAAACCATTTCATACAACAAGCTACTGACTGCACTTGCATATGGAACATGAGACATGTCCTCTTCCTCTTCTTGTCTCTTGGGACACTGTTCAGAAGATAACCTCACACCTATAGGAATAGGAATGTTCACCGGTTTACTATCTTGAATATTAAACCTCTACAGTATTGTCTTGACATACTTCGTTTGGGTTAACCAGAGCTTCCTCTTTGCCCGATCTCTTTTAATTTCCATGCCCAAAATATAGTTTGCAGCACCGAGATCTTTCATTTCGAATTTGGAGGACAATTGGGTCTTCAAATCCTGGATAATTTCTTTGTCATTTCCAACCAACAACATATCATCCACATACAAGACCAGATAAATAACACGGACACCAATTAATTTAAAATACACACAATGATCTGCTTTGCTTCTGGTGAAGCCAAGTCCCCGTATAAATGTATCATATTTCTGATACCACATCCTTGGTGACTGTTGTAACCCATACAGAGACTTCTTTAACTTGCATACTAGTTCTTTCTTACCCTTCACCGCAAAGCCTTCAGGTTGCTTCATGTAGATTTCCTCTTCAAAATCCCCGTGAAGAAATGTTGTCTTCACATCCATCTGTTCTACCTCAAAATCAAAAGCAGCAGCAACAGATAAAAGTAATCTAATAGAAGTTACCTTGGCAACAGGAGAAAAAATATCACCAAAATCAATTCCCGGCACATGGGAATAACCTTTTGCTACCAACCGAGCTTTGTATTTCTCCACTTTCCCTTCTGCATTTTTCTTCTTCTTGAACACCCATTTGCTACCAATGGGTTTCCTTCTAGCCGACAACTCCACAGATCCCAAGCCTCATTTTTGTGCAAAGATGCCATTTCATCAACCATGGCCTCTTTCCAGAGTTTTCCATCCTCTGAATCCACTGCTTCCTTCACAGTTCTAGGATCATCATCAGTAACAGACAAAGCAAAGTTTGAAAAGAAAGCAGATGGACTATACCTTTCTGGCTGCCTTCTTTCTCGAGCTGATCTTCTCACAGTCGGAGTTTGTGGCTCTTCATCTTCTGATTCCTCCTCTAATACAGAGTCTGATTCTTCCTCCTTTAGTTCAAACTCTATCTTCACAGGTTCCTTTGGTTGGACTTCATGTTTAATAACATCTTTCACCTCTCTGAAACACCACATCGCGGCTGTACACAACCTTCCGTGTGATTGGGTTCCAAAGTTTATAACCCTTTAAACCATCCTTATACCCAATAAAGATGCTCTTTTCAGATTTACTATCCAACTTGGTTCGGTTCTCCTTTGGAACATGTACATATGCATCCACATCCAAATACCCTCAGATGTGAAGAGAGGGTTTCTTCCAGTCCATAACTTCTTGTGGAGTCTTATCCTCCAAACTTGAATGAAGTGACCTGTTGACCATAACAATGTCGTATCAACGCCTCTGCCCAGAATTCCCTGTCCTAAACGGCACCACTGAGCAATCGCTTCTTTCCCTTCCATCACGTCCTTTGTTATATTTTTGCTAACTCCTTTTTGCTGGGTGTATATGGAGTAGTCTTCTGCCGTGCTTATAAACCACACTTCTTACAAAATTATTCAAATCTTGCCCTGCAGAATTCTCCACGCATTCTCTGTCCTCAACACTAATCTTCTTCTCTGTCTGATTTTCACCAGAGCCTTAAATTCTTTAAACTTATCAAAAGACTTCGATTATTCTTAAGGAATATATCCATGTATTCCTTGAGAAGTCATCTATAAATGATACATAGTACACAGACTTACCCAGTGATGGAACTTTCACAGGTCCAAACACATCACTGTGCACAAGCTCTAATATTTGTTTCATCCTCTTACCACCAGAGGGGAGACTCACCCGATTCTGCTTCCCATATACACAATTTTCACAGAAATCAAAATCCAGAGAGCTATTACTCATACCTTCTACCATACCTTTACCATGAAGTATTCGAAGGCCCTTCTCTCCAGTATGTCCAAGCCTTTGATGCCACAACATGGTCTTCTCTCCAGAGACCACTAGATCTTCTGCTCCACTTTCAGGAACCACATAACTATTGCACCCATCAATCACAGTGCTACCTTGCAGCTTGTACATAGTTGTAATTCGAACTCCCCACATCAATACCACTACTCCCTGAACCATCTTATAGGTATCCTTCTTGAACACTGTTTTTATACCTGTATCATCCAGCTTGCTCATAGAAATCAGATTTCTGGCTAATGAAGGAATATGTAGAACACCCGGAAGTGTTCTAACTCTTCCACCTTGCAATTTCAACTTTACTTTTCCACAACCAACGATCCTAACTTTCCTATCACCCCCTAAGAAGAGATCACCACCATTGTATTTCTCATACTCGCCGAACCAATATTTATGGGGAGTGAAGTGAAAGGATGCACCTGAGTCATTCAACCATGCCTCATGATCTACATGTGTACTTGAAGAAGCCAAGTACACATCCCCACCTTCATCTGAGGTGGTTTTCACCTCTGCAGAAGGAGCATCATCAGATCGCTTTCCTTTGTCAGGAGCTTTATATTTACAGTCCCTTTTGAAGTGCCATTCCTTTATGCATTTCCAACACACCACCTTTACAAGTTTTCCTGCAGATTTAGATCTCCCTCTTGATTTAGATCTCCCACTCGACGACTTATTTTGGTTTCTATTCTAGGACCGTCCTTGTACAGATAAGGCATCACCATTTTGGCTCTCCATATTTTTCCATCTCATCTCCTCCGTCAGCAAGGCTGAGACTATTTCATCAAACTATAAGGCAATTGCATTGCTACCTATTGCAATAACCAGACTATCCCACGAATCTGGTAGAGAACACAACAAACTGATGCACTTATCTTCATATGAAATTTTAATATCAACATACACTAACTGACTTACAATAGTATTAAATGCATTTAGATGCTCTATCACCAAGTCTCCATTTCATCCTCAGGTTATACAACTTTTTATGTAGGAACAGTTTATTCACCAGAGACTTACACTAGTACAAGTTTTCATAGCTTCTACTAATACATTCAACAATACTGAATCTGAGACACACAATTGTATTGTGCTCTTCACCTTCCGATCCAACTTCTTCCATTCTTCATCGGGCACTCCCGTTAGTTTAGTACCTGGATCTACCATGATCCACTGATCTTTATCCACCAACAAATTCACCATCCTGAGTTTCCACAACTCAAAACTCTGACCATTAAATTTCTCGATCTCTATCTTTCCACTACTCACCATGTTCTTTCACCAACTGAATCGATCTCACAGATCTCCCACTGAATAGGGTCTACCATAGGTCCGAGTGAAACCCCTCAGCAACAAAGGCATCCCCTTGAAGCCAAAACAACTCTGATACCAAATGTAGGTTTTAACCCTATACAGAAATTACCTGCATAAGAATTCTAAAACACAAAAAATAAACAATTCGAGAGCATAACACATAAAACACATATACATGAAGATTTCCCCTGGATCTCAAAACCTGGACTACCAGCTTGATTTTTCATTATGTTCCTTTCAATGTTACAATACATATTTCTACATGCCGAAGCATCCAATACCATGGACTAAAAAACTATCACGTCCAAAACCATGGACCAAAAACCATCACATCCAAAAAAAATGTGCGAAAATCATGCACAAAACCATAGGTGGGTCCGCCCAACCTAACATAGGGTCTAAAACCAAAATTTTTTGGGGCACTACCCCAGACCCCATAAAGTGGGGTTACGGGTACTCCTCAAACCCCATGTTTCCCCCCTTCTAACTCCCTATTTAACTACATAGGTTACTCGTGGAAAGAATATAACACAACCCAATAGGTACACATAAGGATATAATGATGAATGTTTTGAACACATAACACGACATCCAACACTAGCTTTTCTTCATGGGAGTAGGACACAGGAGGACCATTAAGGTTCTTACTAACATAGTATGTGACATGCTCGATACATGCAAAAGATTCCTATATAAGGACCCCAGTAACTGAATGGGTGGATGAAGAGATATACAAGATAAAATCCGTCTCAAAGTTAGGTGGACTAATGAGAGGAGCATAAGTGAAAGCACATTGGAGGGAAAAGAAAGACTATTGAGTTTGGTCATCCCAAACAAATGGAATGGTGGATCAAAGGAGTCTAAGAAACCCATGAGTCATGGTGGTATAGTTAGGAACAAACCGATGAAGAAAGTTATCTTTGCCCTGGAGACTTTGTAACTAGCAAAGGGTACGAGGAGGAGGAAGTTCAAGGATGGCTTGAACTTTGAGCGGGTCAAGAGTGATACCATTTTTTGACACAACGAAGCCCAAAAGTCAGTCAACAGTTATGCAAAAGGCACACTTAAGGGGATTAAGGAAAATGCTATACTTGTGACATCGCAAAAACATGGTAGAAAAATCATGTAGGTGTTGCTTATGAAGTTTGGAATGGGCGATGCGATCATCGAGATATGCAAGGGTAATATGAGCCAAGTCATGAAAGAGGTAGGACATAGCATGCTAAAATGTGGCCCTGAATTTTTTTAAACTAAAAGGCATGAGGTTGTAAGAGAAAGTTCCCCACGAACTAGTGAAAATGGTTTTAAGTTGATCAGCATAACGGATACGTATCTAGTTATATCTGAAGAATCCATCCATAAAGGATAGAACCTCATGCCCCACAAACTCATCAATGACTTGGTCGATGAAGGGTATGGGAAAGCTTCCTTTGGGACAAGCTTTGGTCAGATTGTGGGATTTAGTGGAGACATGGATGGTGCCTTGTTTTCTGAGAATCAGAATAGGATTGGACACCCATGTGGTGTATTTAATGGGATAAATGAAACTATCCTTCTTGAGCTTATTGATTTAAGCTTTAATAACTTAACATTTGGAAGGATAGATAGGCCTTTCCTTTTGACAGATGGGTATGGCATCACGCTAAGTGTCAGTATGATGTTCAAAAATGGCGAGATCTAGTTTCAGAATTTCAGAATAATACTAGGCAAAAAATTGACGTAATTCCTTGAATAACTTGGTGTAAACATCAATTTCTTCCAAGGTCCATTGTGCCCCCAAGACGATATTTTATTCAATCCCTAGTTTATTCAAAATCTTAATTTTGATGGTTGTGGAAATGTTAGCCATATTTCCTTCTTCAAAAACATCTGGGGAGGGAATGGCATTTTTAAACTAATTGACTTCACATGAATGAAGTCTTTGGACTCCACAACATATTGGTCATGGGTTTGCTGTGGAAGGAAGTACACACGATGGTCCATATCATCCCAAGGATAATCAGGGGTGGTCATAGCTTCCATGATGTCTTCATTAGAATGGAAGATGGCCAGAATGGACAAAGAAGAACCACATGATGGATTAGAGTAACCTGGAGTATCTTCATGAGAGATAAGGTTTACATGCACATTGTCAAGGTTGGGAGACATATGATTATTAGATGGAATATCTACTGATATTGAGACTGAGGTTTTCATTGAAGAATGTTCAACATAATCACAAAAGGAGACACCAAGGGAGTTCCAAGGCATCGATCTCATGGATGATGACATGTAGCGAATGGTAGCAGTACTATCTATCATCTTGGCATCAGGGGGAGGGATCACAATGGGTGTTTGAGAGACCTCCTGTTCCGGTGTAGGAGTGGGACTAGAATCCATATAGGTAGAGGAGAGGTGGAATCACTATGAGTGGCCTATAATTTGCAAAGAATGTGAAGTATATCACAGAAATCGTCGAGACGGGGAAAACGATGAGAATAATGGCCATAATTATCACACAAAGCACATGGGTGATTCGTGCATAATGATATTTTCTTCTTGTTGACTTAGGTAAGGTGACGTGGACCTGAGGAATGGTAGAATTAGGGAAGGTATCAGTGACCACATCTTTAACATGAGGGAGTTCATGGAAATTATTGGCGGCATGACTGACAAAATCACACAAAGCGCAAGGAGCAATTGGCTTTGAAAGCTTAGGAGGAGCTGGACTTGCTAGGGGGGGACTTGTCTTTAGTTCCCTTTTTCTAGGCTTTACCTCCCTCAGTAAATTCTTTCATAATAGTAGCCTCATGTTGAAATTGCTATGGAACTAAAGCAAAAACAGAGGTAGGAACAATAGGTTGGTCGAGGGTCAAATTAGTTTAAGGTTTAAGTTGATTGGATGGAGTGTTTGTAGGAGGATCGATGTACCAGACTGGGATCCCTAAGGTAATGTTGGGTAAAATCAACGTAGCCATAACAGGTGGAGAATAAATTCCAAGAGCCGGAAAGAAGAATGATATCTGACCAAAAGGATAGTGGCCTAGAGGAAATGCTATGAGATGGTTAAGGTTTGGGGGAATGGTTCCAGCTGGAAATGGATTAGGAGAGATGGCAACAAAAGGAAAGGCTCCTTGAGGAGTAGTAACAAATGACTGGGTTGAGTTACGAATAACATGTTACGGTGGTTTTGTCTATTGTGAAGGCATACCAAACCCTTTGTGGGTGGCCTGCGATGCTTGGAGCATGCAAACACTAGATGAGCTAGGTTTAGAAGGGGTAGGAGGTGGACCATAGTAAGAATCAAGCAAAGTGGAATCTTTGTAGAATCCTGGAGAGACATTGGTGAAGGACGAGACATTCATATTGTCAGTCACGGAGGAAATGTTGGACTGAGTTGAAGTCTGGGCTTTGGCGTCATAGTATGTCAATTGATCAACGGTGAAGATATTTCCATTGTGGGGAAAGCACATCTTACGGTGAATAGAAAATGCAACAGCTAACATGGCATAAACATAACTATGACCCAAAAGGATGTTATAGTCTAAGGGAGCATCAATGACTTCAATGTCAATACAAACAATCTTACTAACAACTGTGACTGGGCAGTTGTGATATAAGCCAAGGGGTTATGAGGGATGACCATCCCATGCCCGAAGAGTGATGGTGGATGGAGATAGGTTAGGGGAACCAAATTTTTTCTAAACAATGGTGGCCACCACACAAGTGGAATCACCTTCATCGATGATACACCACTGAACAATGGTATTTCTAATTAAGACTGGTATTTGAAATGAAATGGATGAAGGTAGGGGATAATTTTATGACTTGTTAACATGAAATACAATCATCTGATCCTCTTGGGAATCCATGACACCCAACATAGATAATAGGGCCTTCTATTGGGATGGTCACATTTGGAGTACTTCCAGCATTGACATGGTAATAGGAGACTGTGCCAAGTCATCTACTATGCTATATGTATGGGTGGCTTTGGATGAAGCAACATTTCAATGTAACAAACCTTTGGGGATATTGGAAATAACATCAATCTTCGGCTGATGGATCTGTAAGGTACTATTGGATGACGATAGAGGCTTGGTGGAAACTTTGGTTTGGGACTCAGTCGCTGACTTAGTAGATGGGTTGTTGTATTAGTGCAATCGAGTCTGAAGGTCGACTTGCTCAGTATTGACCTCATCATAATTCATCATACAAATATGATAATCATGGTGACTAGATGGTGGAGCTGGTTGAGATTTCTTACCTTGTGTAGGTTGGGTAGCTATATATCCTTGGTTAGGGAAAGGATTGGTAAGCACTTCTGGTTCAGATGAAGCAAGAGGGGGAGGAGGAATAGTGGGTTGCAATCCTTAAGAAGCTTCCTGAGCTTCCCATACTTTCTGCATCTAAAGCAAAAGAGGAAACTCATGGGTATAATTACCATATGCTTGTAACATGCACAAGGATTTTTCATATGAAGACCCTTGTTTTTCTTGGGCTGAGCACCCTGTTGCTGGGTTGTTGGATTAGGTTAAGGATTACCTTGAAGATGATGGTTCAGATTACCCTTCCCCTTATTACTTTTCTTGGAGTTAGGGGGATTGGGTCTGCTCTGTTGAGCATACACTTGTCCTTGTGGAGGTGGTGGCTGATGTGGTAAAGGGGGAGCAGGCATGGGGAGATGGTGCTGGAGGGGATGGAGTGCTAGGCAGTGCATAATGCTAATAAAGAGATGGGGAAACATTGGTATAAACAAGTGGTGCAACAACTAGCCCTAGAATCTATTGATGTAGATGGTGTGCTCGAACATGGATAAAGGTTTCCTGGTGGAGGATTGCGGGGTGGGGATAATTGTAAGTGGAATTGGTGCCTCCCTAAGGTGGACCATAACTCATCTGAGCTGAAGCATATGGTTAGGGGTGTGAAAGGGTTCCAACTATGCCATGCGCAATATGAGATGCCCTCGCTACATTAATAACACCAGGCCAAGGCATAACAGGGTTGATAGTGTAAACATAACATGACTAGGCATAGATCAGATCAAATTTTAAGGCTATTTTGAGTGCATCTTCCTCAAAATGGGGGAAGTGTAACACAACATATTTATAAATAAGGGCCAAAATCGATGTAAGGAACCAATCCATATAGACTTAGTGTTCGAAGTCAAGAGCTCTACATATGCTCCTCCTTCTATGCCATTCTTGAACATGGTCAGAAAGGCGAGTGGCGAAACTTTGACGAAGAGAAGTCAAAAGTTTGGTACTGGTATCATAATGGAGAGGTAATTAGAAACGGGAAAGAAAAGTTGTGGCAAGATTCACTAATGTAGGATGAGCCACTATAGGTTGATTGACATACCACTTAGTAGCAACTCCAGTGAGTTTGGTTGGAACAAATGAAGACGAATAGAGTCTTCAGTAATGGAATTTAATGAACACCACATGTGGAATGAGCGAACATGATTAGTTGGATCTTGTCTAGGATTACCTTCAAACATGGGGATGTCTGAAGGGAGTTTAGTAGGCATAGATGGCCATGTGGGATCGTGGAGAAGAGGATCATTGATAAGCTCGTCGAAATATGGGAGAATGAATCCAACCATAAAAGGAAGCAAGGAAGTAGGAGTGGCCACACAGGTGGGGGTTGCACTGATGGTGATACCCTGGTTTGTACTTGGGTTACCACCCTAGTTTCCTGCACCGACATTGGTGCCTAACATGGTGGCAATACAGGGTTGGGATGACACAAAATCAAAGGAGGAACTGGATGAATCAGTAGAATCAGAATCAAAATGATGACTCGATGGATGACTAGGAGAATGAATTCTAACTCGACGGGGAGGAGTAATATATCCCAATGGGAATTGAGGGTGAAGACTTTTAATTCAACATGGCAAATGCCTAGGGGGTGCAATGATTTCCATACAATAATGATCTAAGAACTAAAGGGTGATGATAGGAATAAGAGAGAAACAAACAACAAACAAACACCTAGTGTAGTGGTGCCAAGTGTAAACTAACTATTTTAATGTTGTTATTCTAATATAAGAAAACACGTCCTATCAAATAAAAATACCTCTAGACTATAGGTGATCTAAATCCTAAAACAATCCTAGGTCTACTTTTTCATATGGCCTTCCAAAGAACTTCTTAATTGGTGGAATCTAATCCCCGCAAGAAGAGTTGTCTAGAGAAAGGTGGGGTAGAGGAACAAATCCTCCCCACAACTAGTCCTATAAGGTTTTTTTCCTAAGATTGGTCACCATGATTAGCTTCATCCCACAAGGGTGGTCGAGTTTTGAGCTTCTTGGTAGTCATCGACCGCATGGTATTCCCTGTGACAAGTTGGGAGGCCTTGAGGATAACTGCTCACACTATGAACTAACCCAACCCCCCTTGAATCGAGTTTATGACACACTGGTGAGCTCCAATATTGCAGCAATAATGCTACAATAGGGCTCCCTTCTTTACTTTTATCAACCTGGTAGTTCATAACAAACATGGAAGCGATGGTGTTGTATGCACAAGCAATAGCTCTTACTGCAGGCTGTCACTTGATCAGTTGGCACAAGTTTTCTAGGAGCTTAAGCCAACTTCTATGATTTCTCAGAGGAATCTTTTACTGTGATGGAAGAGAGCTAATTCTACAGGGGCTATTGTACTTACAGAAAGAGAAAGAAAATTGTAATGAAACACAAACCCTAGCAAACCCTAATTTTGCATGAAAAGAGGTAGAAACTACTGAAATGTCTTCCATTAACTTCTAAAAAGGTGTATTACATTTATTCAAGCTACTTCTAATGAGAGATGGAAAGAAATCATCTTTTTGTACTTTTGGGTATTTTTATGCAGGATTATTATGCTTATGGTTTGATTGATTGTGACTGTGCAGAGGTTTGGTGGCAAAGGAGGATGGAGTTGGCTTTTGTAGATGGTGAGGAAGGTGTGGAGGGGTCCTAAAAAGTCCCTAGTACCCTTATGGAGACTTCCATTGCAATCAGACTTCAAAAAGTTTCTCGCATGAACTTCTACAGGAGGCTGCAGGGGATCTACAAAAAGTTCTACAGGAGGAGGCTGAAAGTGGTTTTTGGAGGTTTGCAGGTGGAAAAATGGCGGAAAAAGGGAAATGAAGGCTGGATAAAGGTGTTGGAGGGTCTAGGACTCTGTTAATGAAGATTAGGAATGAAGGAGAGGGTTGAATTTGCTCAAAGGGGAAGAAAACAACTTTGTGAAAAATGCAGAAATTAGGACAGTTTAGCGAAACGTGGTAAATGGGTAAAGGAATCTGTGAAAAATGAGTTGGTATAGGTTGTGCTATGGAGGGATGACAAGCCGGAATGTTTTTCAAGTGAGCTGTACATCTACTTCTTAAAACTGACCCAAGCAAGAACTGAAAAACAGAGTTTGTCTAATTTGACCTAAAATCTGACCTAAAAATAGAGTACTGCTGAACAAAACTTTATGAACAACAAATTATGCAAGAAATCCATGGAAAATGAACATGAAATTGTCTAAGCATGTGAGTCCAAGAAAATATCAGCTTCTCCAACTCAAAACATCACACTAGCAATTGCATGAAAGGCAAAAAACTGTGTTTTTGAGGGCAACAATAGTGCCTTGTCCTCAATTCATGGTCCCAAGGAGGGAGAAAGTGGATCTTAGCAGTAGTGATTGTTAGCCTTTTTAGATCTTTCTCTATTACCACAACAAACTATTTAAGCAACTAGAAGCAAGAACAACTAATTTAACCATCAAAAGAAACCTATTTTACCAAAGCAAGATTTAACCTAAACAACAAAAATCAGCTTATGAATGCAAGAAAAAAAAATATAAATACACAAAGGAGGTGATGGGTAGCTTGGATTGGCACTAACCCAAGAGCTTCAACCCTCTAGAAAATATTAGTGTTGGTTCGAAGCTGGATTCATCTTCATTGATCAAAAGAAAATAATAGTTACATCACAAAACTGTCTGCAAAATTAGCTCGAAGATGAGTTGAGTACAAGACTGTGCAAAACTGCAAAAGTAGACCATGAAATGGCTAAAATCTAACTAAAAAAATTGAGGCCCTAAGCCCCCCTATTTATACAAATGGATTCCCCCAACATCCCTCCTAAAATCAAGGAGCTTGGCTTCCTAGAACTGGAGATAAACGTCAGTCCTTCTTTACTTGCTCGGTTGCCCCTTGGAATGTGGACCTTTTTGCTTCGAGTTTCTGATGGAGAATTCGAGGTAAGGGTTCATAAATGAAGGGGACACCCTTCTACAAATCCTATCCCTTGTTCTTCCACAAATTTGGCTGCCAAATGCTCATTAAACCTTTGATTTTGTCTCAAAATTGACCAAAAATCTGCATAAAGCACACATTAGACTACATGGCAAAATGACTAACCCAATTCACTCTCTTAGCATAAATATATTGAAAAACATGAAATAATGAAAATGATGGATTAAGTCGAATTAAGAGTCAAAAGAGCCCATATAATTACCCATTTCTCGGGCTCATCATCACCCCCTACTGAATGGGTTGCTCATCCTCTAAGCAACTAATCTAACTCTTCATCCTTGATGGCTCTGATACATTCCTTGACATCCCATGCCTCTGATGTGATATCTTCCCCTTTATCATGGAATCCTGCCTTTCTATCCACCTCCTCCCACGGTTGTCTTTCTTCTTCCTCTTTTTTCTCTTCTTTTGTCTTCTCTCCCTCTGTTAGCTTTGCTTCCTCAAGCTCTGTTTTAGTTTCCTTCTCATATTGTTTAGTTTTTGCCTTCTCTATTTTAGTCTTTTTCTTCTTTGTTTTAGTCTTTTCCTTTTCTGTTCTGGGTTTCCTCCTCTCTTCTCTGGTCTTTTTCTTCTCTGTTTCAGGTTCTTCCTTCTCATCTTCTATTTTGATTTCCTCCTCTATTTCAAGTTCTTCTTTCTCTATTTTGGTCTTTTCCTCTTTTTCTGTTTCCTCCTCATCTTCCCTTGCCATAGTTCTAAAAAATCTCCTAGGCTATGAAGGTGTTCTTGGCAACTTGACCCAGTGGTTTTTCTTCTTTCCTCCAAGGGAGTCCAAGCGGAAGTCCTGTGATTCTACTGATAAATTTTGGTGTAAGCTCTATGGTCAGACCCCTAAAATTGACTCTAGCATGGGTTTTTGAATGGGGTCTTAAAGACATTAAGAATTCCTCTGTCACTTCCTCATCATACCCATGAATTCTCTCAAAGAAAGGCATCCAGTTTGCCTTGGTGAAGAGGGCTACCACTTCTGGCTTTTCATGCAATTTGTTGGAGTTAAAAGGCTCCTTTCTCATAAAGCCTCCTATTGTGGTGTTTAGTGACTGCTAGAAATGCTCAAGTGAGGAAGAAGGCAACAACTTTCAAAACCGGAAATAGAGGGGTAGCTGAATTTTTTATTTTATTTTATTTTTATTTTTTTTTTTTTTTTTTTTTTTTTCTGAAACTACAGAGGGAATTTTTTGTGTTTTCCTCTTTCACAACAACAATTTGCAATTTTCCTCCGTTCAAACCCTGTTTCCAACCTAAATTTACTTCTTGGGTTTTTTCTTTTTTGAGGAAAATACTATTTTGACAAAACAGAGTGTATATGAAATAGTGCTTTTCTTCGTTCTCACAAAATAAACAAGCTTTCAAATGAAAATTCACACTTTTTCACAGGCTTGATTTTCGGCGGTTGCACCTCTTTTTATAGGAGAGTACATGGAAGAAAAAGACAGAATTTTAGTGCAGTGAAGAAAATGGAGAGACTGTGTAGAATTCAGAAAAACACAGGCAGACTTTGGTGCTCACTTTCCTTTCCTTTTTCAACCCAATACTTTGCTTTTAATCCCACCACCTTGTATAGATATATCATATGCAAAGTAGGTTTCTGATCCTACCTCTTTTCGAGCTCGAATTTGGAAAAAATTTAAAATTTTTCCTTTGTAGAGCTACTCTCTGGCCTTCCAGTATAAATGCTCCTGTAGACAATGTTCCCGCTCCTGTGGAATGCAATAATGCTCCTGTAGAGCCCGATAAGCTGAAGGGTTTTGAAAACGACAGAGAGAGACT
This sequence comes from Pinus taeda, assembly GCA_000404065.3. Lineage (NCBI taxonomy): Eukaryota > Viridiplantae > Streptophyta > Pinopsida > Pinales > Pinaceae > Pinus > Pinus taeda. The sequence goes on along the minus strand of APFE031155720.1, from coordinate 297,909 downwards.
GTTTTGAGGCTCCGAAGGTAGTCGGTAGCTTGTTGTAGTCGAGAACACGATGATACAAATGAAAGAAAAGGTCGTGAGAGTGTTTCAAGAAGGAGTTCTTATGGCTGTTTATGGAGACTTCCGGTGATGGAGGGTGAGCTGGCTAAGTGTGCATTGGCCCCATTCTAACTGTTTCTTCCCACTGCAGTGCTATCAAGAAACTTTATGCTGCCTACTCGTAATCACTTCCATCAATTACGTTGGAGTTTAAACAACGACCACTACCTATTTTCAGTTTTCTTCCCGAGTTGACATGCCACACGTGTTAATTGCGTATCTGATCAGAAGATTGAACTGGACGTGGCTCAATTGAATTTCATGAGGGTGTATAAACTGAATGAGGGTGGCCAGTTAGCTGGCCACTGATTCTGCTTAATCGTGACCATTCTCATAGTTCATGCAGTTTTGAAATAAGATTCATGCAATTGAGGAATAGGTTTAGCCACTTACCTGCTTAGTCGTTGTTGTGCTATGTATGCTTCGGACTTTGGCACTTCATCTCCTCATTTTTTGCTGCTGGTGGTGCTTTTCATGCTTGGCCTTCAGCTTATGCTGATGATTTCTCGATCAAGATCCACTCCTTACATACTTCATACATCCTGTTGTGCTGACCCTGTCTCTGGAGTTTGTTTTTCAAAGGGATCAACTGCTACAAGAATCCTACAGGATTTCCTATAGCTGCTTCTACTTCTGAAATTTAGGTTAATGCTTGAGCAGGCTTAAAAAGATAGCTGACAAAAGTTCTGAATGAAAGACACAGTAGCTGGAAGGTATCAGGTAAGAATAAGCAAGAAGAACGCTGCTACTTTATTTGTCATCCTTTTTTTGTGTTTTCAAAATGAAAAAAACAGAATTTCTGTATTTTGTCTGTGTAGGGAAAGGAAAAAACGAGTGGAAATGTGGGTGTGTAGGGATGACATGGAGAGTTAAGCAGATGAATGGTGGTAGGGAGGTTCATAGGGCTTCAAGACATATTTCCAACCCTCGGGTTCTTTTTTAAATTTGATTTTGGCCTTTCTGTAGTTTCTACAGGATCCTCCTGTAGAATACACAGAGTTTCCTATAGGATGCGAAATTTTCAAAACAAATGAGACTGAGGCCTGGAAAAGGATAACAATGATGGAGGGATGGACTATGAAGGGTGCATGCAGCATGGTCCTATCTTTTTCTCTTGTGTGACCCTCCTGCAACCTGCAATTCATCCAAAAGAAGTTAGGTTTTTTCTTTTTGTTTGTTTTTGTTTTTTTTTTGAGACAACTAGGGTGCCTCCAGGAGGTTTTCACCTAGGGATCTTTTATTCCTCTTTCTGTTTTTTTCTCTGTTTTTTTTGTGTTCCTTTTTCAGGGTATGGGTGGAGTGGAGATAGAGACCTGTTGCACTACCGACACTATTTTTCCTAGGTTCTCAATGAACTCTTGCTTGGAAAGGGGCTTCCTATAGATCTTCAATCTATTCCCATTAATGAGCATAGGGATGGCTTCTTCATCTATGGTCCGGATAAGGACTGAACCATTGTCCTTGCATTTTTCTACTGTATATGGTCCCAACCATCTTGTCCTCAGTTTGCCCTTGAAATCTTTATATCTTGAATCATATAGTAGTGCCCAATCTCCTTGCTAGAATTGTTTTTCTTTGAAGTGTTTGTCATGTCATATTTTTCTCTGAAGTTGGACTACCTCTGAGTGGAGTAGGGCCTGCATTCTCTATTCATCCAATCCATTTAGCTAAAGCAATCTTTCCTTTTGTGCATGGCTGAGTTCTAGGTCCAACTGAGACGCCATCCTTAATGTGTTATATTCAAATTCTATTGACAACAGAGCCTTCTTCACGTAGACCAACTCATAGGGTGTAAATCTTGTGGTGGTCTTCCAGGTGGTGTTGTAGGCCCAAGTGGCCTCAACCAATTGATCTGCCCAATATTTTCTGCTGCTGCTCACTATCTTAGTCAAAATCCCTTCTAAAGCTCTATTGGTGACTTCCACCTATCCATTTACTTGTGGATGAAAGGGGTGGAAGTTCTGTGTTTAATCTTGTGGTGTGTGAGCAGATCTTCAACCAAATTGGAGGTAAACTGACTTCCTTGATTTGTGACTAATTCTCTTGGATAGCCAAACTTGTAGAAGATATTTTCCTTCAAAAACTTAGCTACTTTCTCTTCTTTTGCTGCTTTGATCACCTTTGTTTCTGCCCATTTTGTCAGATAATCAGTACACAAAATGACGTAAGATTTCTCTTTTGAAGGAGGGTTGATAGGACCCACAAAGCCAATGCCCCACTTCTCAAATGGCTCGAAAGTCACTTGAGGTTGTAGGGGCATCTCATCCATTGGAATTAGTTTCCCCATCCTTTAACATAGGTCACATTGGTTGATGTATTTCTTGACATATTGATGAAGAGTGCGCCAATAGTAACCCGCCTGCAAAATTTTGAAAGCATTCCTCTTTGTTGCAAAGTGGCCCCCACAGGGCCCATCATGACAGGTTAAGAGGATGTCAAATACTTCCTCCACCCTGACACATTGCCTCAAAATCTGATCTGGGCCAAGTTTAAAAAGATTGGCCCTAATCCAAGTGAATGGGGCGCTTTTCCTCATGCTCTTGCTCTTCTCTTTTGAGGACAGGTGTGGCGGAAACTGTGCTGAAACCAAGTAATTTGCTATATCAACAAACCATGGAGAGAGTACTAAAATAGCAAATAAGTGTTCATTTGGCATTTGATCATCCACCATTCCTTCTTCACCTGTAGGCAGATCTAGTCTAGACAGAAAATCAGCAACAACATTTTCCTTACCTAGCTTATCAACAATAGTCAAATCAAATTACTGTAATAAAAGTAACCATCTAATGAGACGAGTGTTTACATCTGGTTTATTCATCAAATACCTAATTGCAGCATGATCGGTGTGTACGAATGTTTGATAGCCAGTGATGTAGTGTTTGAATTTGTTTAGGGAATGGACTATAGCTAGGAGCTCCTTTTCGGTTACAGTGTAGTTTAATTATGCCTTGGATAGGTTTTTACTGACAAAATATATGGCATAAGGTAGCTTCTCTTCAGCTTGCCCTAAGGCTGCTCCTATTGCTTTGTTCAAGGCATCTATGTGAATGTGGAAAGGTAGGGCCCAGTTTAGACCTCTCAAGATTGGGGCAGTTACCAACGTACGTTTCAAGGCATCCAGAGCCTCTTAATAGTTGTCAGTCCATATAAACTTAGCATCCTTTCCCAAAAGACCAAACAATGGAGAGGCTAGCTTACTAAAATCTTTAATGAAACTTCTATAATACCTTGCTAAGCCTAGAAAACTCTGAACATATCTTACATTTTGAGGAGGTGGGACCCTTTAGATGATAGCAATCTTGTTGGGATCCACCTGTAATCCTTGCTATGAAATTGTATGACCTAACACGATCCCTTCAGTCATCAGGAATTCACATTTTTCAGGACTGAGGGACGGGTTCATCTCAATACACTTGGCTAAAACTTTTCCCATGTTAGTCAAAGCTTACTAGAAGTTAGAACCATAAGGGGTAAAGTCATCCATATAGATATCCACTGAATCATGAACCAGTTCAGCAAATATGCTCAGTATTTCTCTTTGGAAAGTGGCGGGAGCATTGCACAACCCAAAAGGAAGGATCCGGTATGCAAACATACCCCATGGACAAGTGAAAGTGAACTTATCTTGGTCTTTTGGGCTGATTTGGATCTAGTTGTACCTGCTAAACCCATATAGGAAGGAGAAGAACTTCTTCCCTACGAGGCCATCTAATAGTTGATATATGAAAGGCAAAGGGAAATGGTCCTTCTTGGTGGTCTTGTTTAGTTCCTAATAATCTACACAGATTCTCCACTCAACATTTTTCTTCGGCACTAGCACCAAAGGAGAAACCCATTCACTATCAAAGATGGGGTAGATGAATCCTACATCCAACAACTTTTGTTGTTCTTCTTTGACAATGTCCTTAAGGGCTAGATTCATCCTCCTTTGAGGCTGCCTAATTCGTTTACAATCTTCCTTAATGTAAATGTGGTGAGTACAGATGAAAGGGTGGACTCCCTTCATCTCCTTCTAACTCCAAGAAAAAGCATCCAAATGATCCTTCAATAAGCTACATAGTTCTTTCTCTTGAGAGGTGGATAGGGATGAGTTGATCTTGAAGGTTTTCCCTAGGCCAAATTGCACATTCTTAACTTGGAGGGAGGTTGGATCAACCACACAGAGATCAACTAAAGGATTAGCTTGGGTTTCTTCCACAAACTCTTCTAAGGGCAACACACTAGGGGGTGGATTCTAAATCAAGTTCTCAATAATATCATCCTCGGTTTGTGGACCCCCCATGGTAGCTTCTACTATACAAAATGGTGTGAAGTAGACTTCATCCTCATCTTCCTCCTCCAACTAGAGAGGTAATTCATGTTCTAGTAGAGGTTGGGTAGGAGGATAGAGGACTAGCTGCTTGGACATATGCCCATTCTTAATTATCATGTTCCTAGCTCGACAACTGATGTAGGCATCTGCAGTAACCAACCAGGGTCTTCCTAGGATGAGACTATACCCAGTGAGCTATTCCTTTGGTTGGAGAACTAGGAAATCAACAGGGTACTACCAAGAATCAATAGAGACCATGACATCTTCTAGAATCCCCTCAGGGGTCACAGTGGAGCGGTCTACCAACTGTAGTACTATGGAGGTCTTTCTTAGGGAACCCTGAAGGTTGAGTTTGAGCATGGTGTCCTTGATCACCACATTAATGGCAGCCCCTAGATCAATCAAGGTATGGGGGATTATGGTGCCATTGATTTGGACATCGACTATAGGACTCCCAGGGTCGAAATATTTTGGACAACTTACCTATCCCAACATCAGGTTGGATAGTTTTCCTTTCACATTGATAGTTGCGGTATCTCTCTTTCGTCTGCCTGGGTGTCTGAAGAACTTCTCCTTGATCATCTTCTTGTATATAGGCACATCCTTTATGGCTTGGAGAAGTAGTATTTTTACACATAACTGTTTCAGTTCTCCCAGAAGTTCAGTTTCTTCTGGGGTCAGTTGTGTGGTTCTAGTTAGTCTCTCAGGAAAGGGTGGAGTGACATTGGGTTCACTTCCTTTTTTTGCTTCCTCAACCTCCTTAGGAGGAGGAGGTTGGCTATCTAGGAGGATCTTCCTAGATAAAAGGTTAATCTCCTAAATCTCCACAGCATAGGTTGGGCATGATGTTTCCCCACTATATACCTGTTGGGCCTATCAATTGTTGGGGTTCAAGTTCAGTTGAGCAGGTATTTGGGGTTGTCTTGGAGGGGCAAGAGGTAATGGTTGTGGTTGAGTAGGTGGTGGAGGAAAAAGAGCAGGAGGAGAGTTATAATGGGGCCTCCATCCCTGATGAGGTGCACTCCACTGAGGTTATAGCTGAGCATAAGAGTGAAACAAGTGAGCAACTTGTGGAGTCTGGTATTGAGGAGGATATGACCAAGGAGCGGGTGTGGACTAGGAAGGATGAGTAGGGGGGCCCCAGGAAGGCATGGAAGTGGCTTGATTGGGCTGGTAATAGCTCTGGGAGGTCCCTTGCATTCTCTACTAGTACGGTCTGGGTCCATGTGGCCTCCTTTGGTTCATGAAATAGAGTGGTTCAGTGGCTCCTTTAGCCCCCTGATATGCAGCTTTGATTCTAGGCAAGGAAGGGCACTGATTCCTAGGATGGTCTTATTCACATACTACACACACTTCTACAAAATGCTGTGAACATTCATTCCTAGGATGCTTTCTCATGCACCTAGGACAAAAGATGGCCAAAGCTCTCTCAACTTCCTCTTATTTCCTTTTGATATCCAAGGTATCCATTTGCATGGCAAGTGTCTGCCTCACCTCCCTCTTGAAATCTTCCTGTTGATTCTCAAGTTTGTTTTTAAGTGATGAGCTAGATGAGGATGTACTGACTAATGGTTGACTTCCCCTACCTCTCTTCCTAGCTAACCTGGAATGGTTTCTAAACACAGTCTTTATGTCATCATAAGGTAGTTGGTAGATGTCTCCCCCAGCTAGCAAATTGAGGGTATCTAGAAGGTATTCAGGGACTCCTCTGAGCAGAACCAACTTTAGGTATTTAGGTTCAAGTGTGCACCTGGCCCTTTCATAACTGAGTTGAAACCTTTCTTCATAGTCTTCCAAAGATTCATCACTACCCATGGTCATTCGGAAGATTTCTTCCTTGGTTTCCTTTGACCTGCAATAGTCCCGATATTTGTTGTTAAAGGTTTGTTACATCTGAGCCCAAGTTGTGACTCTGTCTCCAGGTAACCCCAAGAACCAGCGCAAGGCTGCATCCTTGAGGGTAGAAGGAAACAGCTTCAACTTCTGCTCATCTTCTGCATAGTCATAGGTTCGACAGAGAACAACAAATTCAAACAAGAAAGTATCATGATCTTCGGTAGTTCGTCCATGGAAGTGAGGTAAGGCTGAAGGATTTATGTTTTTCGTTTTTGTGTCCCCATTGGTCTCCCGGATAAGAAAGGTACCTTATATTCTTTCCCCATTCCCTCTAACGTTTCTGTTTTCAGCCATGGTCTCAGGAGGAATGTTTTCTCGCTCTTCTTTTATTATAGGATCTTCGTATATCTCTAGAGGTTCACCTATAAGATCCTCTGGATCATTGCCACCAAAGAAGAGAGAAGGGTGACTTAGTGATTTGTTGGGGGTGTTGGGTAGGAATTTTCCTAAATTTTCTTTGTTCCTACGAGGCATGAAACGAAATATCTTTTTTGAATTTTTGTGTTTCTTTTTCTGCTTGTACTTGCAAAAAATGAAATGGATGGAATAGCAAATTGGAGCTAACTAAAATAAACCTTGCTGAAATGAAAATTGCCAAATTGTAATGAAAGCAGGAGATGACTAATCTACTTTTGCTGAAATGAAATTGCAGAATTGAAATGAAAGCAAGAAATGCCTAATCTACACTTCTTGAAATGAAATTGTAGAATTGAAATGAAAACAAGAAATGTCTAATCTAGACTTGCTGAAATGAAATTGCAGAATTGAAATGAAAACAAAAAATGTCTAATCTACAGTTACTGAAATGAAGTTGCAGAATTGAAATGAAAGCAGGAAATGTCTAATCTACTTTTGCAGAATTGAAATGAAACAACTACTCTACTCTTGCTGAAATAAATTACTTAGCAGAATGTTGCAGTAGAAACTAGTAGTAATCACAAAATACTCTGACGCTACCTCGAAAACTGCGCCAAAAAGAAGTGGTGAGCTCTAGTATTGCAATAATAATGCTGCAACTCCTAGGGCCCCCTTCTTTACTTTTATCAACCCAGTAGTTCGTAACAAACTTGGAAGCGATGGTGCTGTATGCATAACTACTAGCTTTTACTGTAGGCTGTCACTTGATCAGCTGGTACAAGTTCGCTAGGAGCTTAAGCCAACTTCTATGAGTTCTTAGAATAATCTTTTACTGTGATGGAAGAGAGCTAATTCTACAGGGGCTATTCTACTTGCAGAAAGAGAAGGAAACCTATAATGAAAGACAAAACCTAGCAAACCCTAATTTTGCATGAAAAGAGGTAGAAACTACTGAAATGGGTGCCATTAACTTCTGAAAAGGTATATTGCATTTATTCAAGCTACTTTTGAAGAGAGATGGAAAGAAATAATCTTTTTGTACTTTGGGGTATTTTTATGCGGGATTATTATGCTTATGGTTTGACTGATTGTGACTGTGCAGATGTTTGGTGGAAAAGGAGGATGGAGTTGGCTTTTTTATATGGTGAGGAAGGTGTGGATAGGTCCTAATAAGTCCCTAGTGCCCTTCTGGAGACTTCTATTGTGACCAGACTTCGAAAAACCGCTCACATGAATTTCTACAGGAGGCTGTAGGGGACCTACAGGAAGTTCTACATGAGGAGGCCGAAAGTAGTTTTTGGAGGTTTGCAGGTGAAAAAATGGTGGAAAAAGGGAAATGAAGGCTGGAGGAAGGTGTTAGAGAGTCTAGGACTCTGTTAATGAAGATCAAGAATGAAGGAGAGGGTTGAATTTGCTCAAAGGGGAAGAAAGCAACTTTGTGAAAAATGCATAAATTAGGACAGTTTGGCGAAATGTGGTGAATGAGTGAAGGAATATGAAAAAGATGAGATGGTACAGGTTGTGTTATGGTGGGATGACAAGCTGGAATGTTTTTCAAGTGACACCTACTTCTTAAAACTGACACAAGCAAGAACCGAAAAACATAGTTTGTCTAATTTGACCTTAAATCTGACCTAAAAACAGAGTACTGCTGAACAGAACTTTATGAATATAAAATTATGTGAGAAAGCCATGGAAAATGAATGTGTAATTATCTAAGCATGTGAATCCAAGCAAATATCAGCTTCTCAAACTCAAAACATCACACTGGCAATTGCATGAATGGCAAAAAACTGTGTTTTTGGTGTTAGCAGTAGTGCCTTGTCCTCAATTCATGGTTCCAGGGAGGGAGAAAGGGGATCAAGACTTGCTGGTAGCCTTTTTGGATCTTTCTCTGTTACCATAACAAACTATTTAAGCAACTTGAAGCAAGAACAACTAATTTAACCATCAAAAGCAACCTATTTTACCAAAGCAAGATTTAACCTAAACAACAGAAATCAACTTATGGATGCAAGAAAAAAACATATAATAAACAAAGGAGGTGCTGGGCAGCTTGGGTTGGGCCCTAACCCAAGATCTTCACCCCTCTAGAAAAGATCAGTGCTGGTTCGAAGCTGGATTCATCTTCATTGATAAAAAAAAATAATAGTTACATCACAAAACTATCCGCAAAAAGAGCTTGAGAATGAGTTGAGTAAAAGACTACACAAAAGTGCGAAAATAGATTATGAAATGGCTAAAATATAACTAACAAAACTAAGGCCCTAAGCCCCCGTATTTATACAAATGGAGTCCCCCAACATCCCTCCTAAAATCAAGGAGCTTGGCTTCCCAGAACTGGAGATAAATGTTAGTCCTTCTTTACTTGCTCGGCTGCCCCTTGGAATGTGGACCTTTGTGCTTCAAATTTTTGATGGAGAATTCGAGGTAAGGGTTCATAAATGAAGGGGACACCCTTCTACAAATCCTGTCCCTTGTTTTTCCACGAATTTGGCTGCCAAATGCTCATTAAACCTTTGATTTTGTCTCAAAATTGACCAAAAATCTGCATAAAGTACACATTAGACTACATGGCAAAATGACTAACCCAATTCACTCTATTAGCATAAATATATTCAAAAACATGAAATAAACTAATGAGAATGATGGATTAAGTTGAATTAAGAGGCAAAATGAGCCCATATAATTACCCATTTCTGGGGCTCATCACACACTTTGGCTTTGGACTGTGGGATGGTGAAGTATTTTAAGATCCCTAATATGTCAATATCTTTGTCCCAATGAAAACGATCGATGGGCATTATTGGAAGCCTATCCAACTGATCATACACTTACACTATAACAAATGTTTAGCCTTGGTGCCTAAGTGGGCTTTATCAATGTGCGTTGATTTATTAAGGTGTAGTGTTTCAAGTCTTGGCTTGGTAGTGTTAACCAAGCTCACTTTCGCTTAGGGTGTGAGTGTGTGAAAATAATATGTCAAGTGGATGAGTTAATTAAGCACATTTCATGATCCCATGTGTGACTGAAAGTAAAGTGCAGAAATAATGTAAATAAATATGAAAATGACATAAACTAAATAGCCAATCAAGAACACAGAACCCCACCCATAGAGGCTACCAAGCAGCTAAGCAAGAGAGGGAAAAAAGTCTACTCAAAGACACATAAAATAGCCTAAAAGATCTAATGTCAAGGGACTAAGATCTAGAGGCTCTAATTTGCTATAAATGGTGCAGACAAATAACAAAATTCAGAGGTGAAAAATGTTGCAGAAGATAGGTGTGAAGCTATAAAACCTAGGATGATCAAGGGGATTTTAAGGGGGACAAGGCAAACCAAAAATCTAAAGGGAAAAAAAGGTGAAATAAACATATCCCAAAGAGATGAAAAGTAATGGATCAGATTATGAAAATCAATGGTTGAAAATGCTAAAAATTCTAGACTCCTCGCTCAACAAATCTCTTCCTAACAATGTAGAGGTGTGCTCTAAACCCTAGGGGGGTTTTTCCTTCCTCAAAGAGACAAATCAAGTGGATCTAGGCCTATGGGATACTGAAGAAATAAATGAAGTACCCGAACTAGTTTGCAGACAACACTCTTGACAATTCTGAAAAAACCCTGAAAAAGCTCTAAAAAAATTCGAAAACGCAAGTAGTAACTTGGAACAATGGAAAACACAATTTCGAGGCCAAATAATCTATTCTGGAACACAGATCAAGGGTTGAAAAGTTATTTTTTCTCTCCAGATTTGTTCTGTAGATCTCAAACAATTTTTTTTCTCCTGCTTGGCTGGTACTTGTGACCTACGGAAAGAACCAGAAAACTATGTGGATCTGAAAATTTGACAAAAAAGGGTTTACTACTATAAATATAAATTGAGAGGCTAAAAATAGCTATAGAAAAACCTGAAATTTTCTGAAACTTCAATAACCCAAGAACACTATTATTACACCAGTGTAGTTGCCATTTGTTAGTGTGCATTTTCTTGGAAGGTGTACCAAAAACACTTCACTTAAGTCACTAGGTGACAAGTGACCCTAACAACAAGTTGATAACTACTTGTGAATCAGATTTGAAATAAAAATGGAAAACCTGCAACAAAATTATAGATGATCTAGAATAGAAAGCAATAGTAAAAATATCCAATGCAATAACCCAAATGGAAAGAATTTAATTGAATATTTTTTTTATTAAAAACACCTAGTGAAGCAGATCTACAAATGGGCCTATAAGTCCCCCTCCATGGTATGGGTTCTTTGATATCCTTGATGCTTCAAAAAATTATCTTCTCTCTCATTATGTGAAAAGGCCAGACAAAATGTGGAGGACCTGAATATGAGCTCAAAAGAAAAAAGACGGTAATGGTGATGATGATTATGCTCATGGTGAAGAACGAATGAAAAACCCTCCTATTTATAACAAAGTATTGAGTTAATCTCGAAAATGGAGAATAATAAAATAATATTAAACAAATCAAGATCTAACTGCTTGGAATACTTTATTATCTCTATTGGATGGTGAAAATATATTAAATGGTTAAATATCTTTATTTAGAAATAATTAAAAAATACAATTACTTATTAATTATTTTGTGATAATTAAGAATTGTGTGTAATTGAAATAATTATTAAATAGTGATTTAACAATTATTCCAATAACAAAAGTAAGGAAAATTAATTAAATAGTGATTTACTTAATTATTCCTAACTGATTTAGTCAAATGTGACAAGCAACAATTATTTAAATAATGATTTAATAACTATTCATAGAGAAACTTAAATAAATACTGATTTATGCAATTTTTCTCCTGAGTTTTTTGACTTAAATAAGAAAATAATTTAATAAAAGTGGTTTACTAAATTATTTTCCATAGTGAAAGTGATTTTACTATAATAAAATTAAATCTACATGGTGTATTTCGATCTACCTAGTTAGGAATGGCTAGGTGATCATTTTTTGGTGATAACACAATGGTAAATCTAGGAAGGGATAATGTTGCCATATAAGGAGCACTAATATTTCCAAAATAAGGAAAATGACCATGATTCTCATCAGAGGGGCTTATTTGAATGGTGGATTTAGGAACTATTGTGATTATTCTCGACATAAGATATACTAAGGAGTTGTTTCACAGTGAGGATTTTGTTCCATCGTCAATAAATTGATTTTAGAAGTTAAAGACACAAATAAAACACGACAAAGGTGACTAGGCAAAAAGATTTACCAAATTATTGGGAACTACAATATAACATTTCCAATTCATGCAAGAAATATCCCTGAATGTTGTGTTCAGTGTATCACAATATGCAAGGTGGATGACTGGGTTACCTATGGTGGGATAACAAACTAATGGGGACTTCCAAAATATACCAAGAGGTATGTGGAAGCACAGTTCGTGGTAGTGTTGTCTAATGCATCCTGTATGATAGGAAGTATTTCAATATCCTTTTCACACGAGGAATTCCATTTAATATACCTGAAGGTACGTGGACAATGATCCAATATACTTACGCACATGGAATACTGACTACCACCAGAATGTAACACAAAAAAGTAACAACAACTCCTACATTTAAAGATGTTGAAAAACGTCTCTAACCTAAACCTCTATGTGTGTCGTTAATGTTGCAAGCGCTTCTTAGGTTAATTGAAAGCATTTTAAAGTTGATCTTCAATTATGTTTCAATTTCAAGGCGGTAAAAATTCACTTGAACTTCCTACGATGTAGCTAACATGATGAAAATGACTCTTTCATTTCAATGAAGATCTATACATGGGAAGGAAGAGACAAACAAGATAAAACAATCAAAGACACAACAAATGGAAACTTCCTAATTAGATATTTCAATATACTTGTCCAATTCAATCCAAAAACCCTATATGCAATGCAAAAATGATATATTTCTTTTATTTTCTTTTCCAATTTCAAATGCAATGAAAATAAAAATGAATCTAAATCATTAACCAAAATAACTCACATAGACTGCAACTGTAATGTAAAAATTATTTTCATTCAATCAACAATCAAGCTTACAGACCCTAATTGACAAGAAGGAAGAAAAATCAAACAAATCCTCATAAAAAGGTAATCAAACACAAATGTAAATAGAATGATGGCTTTTGTAGAGACAATGAATGTTACAAAGGCTCAGAAAAATTTAGTGGACAAAATGAAAAATGAGATCAAGGCATATACATGTAATTTTCACATCCTATAGGAACAATTTTAGGTTAGACATAGACACCAGTGTGATGCATTGCAGTTGCAGAGAGAGACAAGTGCACTGGGTCACTTTGTTGTAGAACAGAAAGTGCACTAGGGATATTTTTGTTCAAAAGTGAAACAAAAACCATACCAAGCTCAAACTAATAATTTCCCAAGACCAATTACTCCATAAAATAGCCAATTTAAGTCAGATTGAAAGGTATAAAATGGATAAACTAAGGAAGGCACTGAAGGAACATTTCGTTCACTAGTGGAGTCGCCCATCTTTTTTTATAGAAAATTCACTTTTACTGAAAAAGGGAACTCCCTAGACCTAGTGGCTTGATCAAGAAACAACAGGGGAAAAAATATTTATTCTTTCCTTGATTATAATATGGAATAAAGACCTACCTAGAATCTATAGAAAGTCCTCCTCTTCTCGTTGCTTGTAAGTACCAACTCTAGCTCCAAGTGCTATACATGGAACCTACGGTAATGACTAAAACAAGCAAGAGAACTACAATATCCACATAACATAAACTAATGTCTGTAATCAATGAGTCAAATGGAATTGAAATAAATAGACATCAACATGACACAATTATAGGAAAACATAGTGCTTTTTGTGTTAATAAATAGATAGAGTTACAACCATTTATAGATGTTGACTTTGTAGACATCTCCCCAATTGTGTCATCCTTTCTTCTCACAAAGAAAACATCAAAACTCAACCCTAATGCATAAATGGATGATGACTCCTTAATATCAAAGTAGCAGCATGAGGGAAATAGGAATCTCAAAAAGGCAACCCAGACTCTATGGGAGGGAGTAGATTTATAAGGTAAAAGTGGTAGGTTAGGATTTACCAATCTAGGCTTGAGATCCACATATGAAAGAGGATGAGCTCTAATGATAAGAATAAGACCTATAGTGTATGATCTGGATATATATATATATATATATATATATATATATAATTATATATTATATATATATATATATATTATATATATATCCATGGTAAATGGTTAAAACCACCTTTTAAGCTTCTGGTAGGAGATTATTTGGAAATATTTTTTATTTTTCTCGAAATTCTAGAACCATCATACCTGCAAAGCAGAGAAATCACAACAATTATGTAGGGTGAACTAGGGATAAAAACATGGTTTTTTACCTAATTGGCCCATAAAATCAAACTTTTTGGAGAGATGGTTCTTAGGGATTTTCAAAGGGATAATGAAAAAGTGTTCAAAGATGTTGATTGATCTGGTTTTCAGTCCTTTTGAGTGGATGTGATAAAATGACTTATAACACACATGTAATCCATCGAATCCTAATAACCAAATTTCATAGGGTTTCCTTCAAAGGTGTCTTTTCAGGGGTGATCTCAATGACTTTTCTTTAGCCTAGCTCTGATACCATGTTAGTTTTTCTTAGGGTCATATTTTTATTTGCTTTAAATAATTGCATTCCATCATTTATATATTGAATTCACCACATAACATCATGACATCGTTAACAACATATGAAATTATGTAGAAAGAACAATATCATCATTAATGTAGAATAACATGAAGGAACAATAGAAGAAACTACACACAGAGACACCAGGATTTGTCGGAGACTAGGGAAAAACCCCACAAGGGAGAAACCATTTCAAATTCTTCTTCTTATTAGATTGTCATAAAATGTTCAATGAAGAGAGACTACAATAAGCCATTCCTTCATTCACAAGATTATCTAACAAAATTAATAAATTGTATCCTAGAGATGAACCTAGTAATAATACGAATCAAAACCATGATTTAGAAGCATGTGGTCACCTTTCAACATCTGTGGTCAACTATTGAAATCTACAGTCAATTTTCAAATGAGCCACTAGGTCCAAGTTGAACAAAGAGAGATATATGTATGCGGTTGAAACTTTCTAGATGCACACAAAGGCTTGCGTGCGTGTGAATCTAGTTAAAATGTTCCTGTGGAAACCTTGTGACTATGAACCAAAAACTCTAATCACACTTGTGAGCTTCAGACCTTGTCATTTCGGATTGTACAAACGAATTCCCTACGAACCAATTTCAGACCTATGTGAGCTAAAACTAAATAAGAGAAAAGAATAATTCCTAAGTATTTTCTTCAAATGAGGGTCCCTTTCTTTGTATTTATAGCCATACAAGGTTATCCAATTTCTCTTTTGGGATGACCTATCCTTTTGTGCACATGTGATTTTCCATTTTAAAAATATATTTTTCCTTAACCAAATTAAATTCTTCCAAGGGATAGAAGGGGTCTTCCTTGATGAGGAATATTTTCCAATGGAGGGAATTTTTCCTTCAACTACCAAATTAGCATGGCCACACTGACAACTTAGCAACATTTTTCATCAACTAAACCAACCTTGACTATTACATCAGTGATTGAGGTGAAGAAACATATTATTCAAATTCCATGTAAGTTTCCTTAATTAAGGCCTTCCAACGACATTTGTTTTTTTAAATGTTAGAAAAATATGTAAAAGAATAAAAAATAAGGATGAATAAAATAGAAAATGACACTAACAAGCTTCAACAGAGAGGAACAAGAAAGGGAGATCTGGTTGGACTTCCAACACTGTGTAGAAAAAATTTAAATATTTGACATCCCACCAATGTTTATGATCATCTTTAACGCGATTCGATACCACCGCCGTTGCACGATTCCTCTAATAGAAAAAAAAAATAAAAAGAAAAAAAAAAAAAAAAAAAAAAAAAAAAAAAAAAAAAAAAAAAAAAAAAAAAAAAAAAAAAAAAAAAAAAATGTTTATGATCACTAGATACCATTCAAAATTTATTACATAAGTTGATTGACAAAATGAGAAACTAAACACTCAGAAAAGTGAGTTGTAGTTGAAAATAATAGAAGCGTGAAGCAAATAGTTATAAGATGTAATCTAGAAAGAACAATTGGAATTTCTAGAAGCTAAGAAAGAATTAAGCACACACTTGATAAGGAAGCCTGCTTGACCACCACACTGAATAATTGACCTATATATTTAGCATGACCCCATGGTTGTATCGAAACACGGGGCATGCTTATTCATGATTTAGAATTTAGGGAAGTGGCAAGTCCGAGGGAAAAACTAACATTGGATAAAAGTATTGATCAAGAAAACAAACTTCAAGCTTAGCTGGGAAAATTTTAGGGGCTAATATTCATAAGTGGGCTAATTTTCCATGTTTTTTCCAAAAAAAAGAAGCCAATTTTCATTTTTTTGTAAATCTGATTCACCCAAATTTTATAGTATAAACTTATTTTCACTTAAAAATTGCCAAAAATTTACAAACAGTATATAAAATTGTTATAAATCTGAATATCTTTACAAACGTATCTCCAAATATTTTATACTTCGCATGTTAGAGACTAGTAAGATTTGCCAAGGTTTGTAAACATTAAAATAAATTCATATTCTTAAAATTTTCCGTGAAGCTTAGTTGATGCAAAAGGAGCACCAATGACTCAAAGAAGGAAAGAAATCCCATTTGGAAGCATCCAATGCTTCAAAATTTTTGTAGGGAATTCTTAATAGATGGAACAAATGACCTCTTGAACACATGATATCATAATATAATTGACTATAAAAAAAAAATCAATACCTTGAAAAAATCAAGGAACTAGACATGCAAGCTAGGCTAGCAGTTCAAGAATGGTCGATATTTGACGATTATCTTTGACTACTTGCTATAGTAATATACTAGATTTCCTTTCCAAACATGTTTCCATCAACACTAGTTCACTTATTACCACTAGAACCACTGCGACCTACCCATCCATTTTTTGAAACAATTATCTCAACATGTGCTACGACTTAAGAGCCACAATCTCATGAAATTAAAATTGAAGTCGATCAAGAAGCCCACTAGTCAGCAGAACCAAATCAAAATGCACCAATTGATCACTCTACACCTTTTGAAGAACCAGAATTGTAAAAGAAGCTTTGTAATTCATTTTATATCTTTATCTTTTGTTCCATATTGTAATAATTTTTGTATCAAGTTTTATAATATTTCTAGAAGTTGTTGAATATCTATATTGTAGTAATTTTGTTCAAAATTTTCGTAACACTCCAAATCCCTCCTTTGGTATAAAGAAGGCTTTGAGGGCAGGGGAGATGTTGGAGTGGTTAGTTGACTAGCCCACTCGAGTCAAAAAGCTATATTGTAATTTGGTTGACAACTTAATAAAGTTGACATCCAAGTGATCTTAGTTGCGCCAGCTTGGATAGTTAAACTACCGTAACTGTCCTGATAAAGTATATATATCAAAGAATGTATCAATGTATTGGTTCTATTCGGCTTTAAGAGATATATAATAAAACTGTGGTTATGTTGGTTCTCCACTACTTGTGTCTCTTCTCTTCTCTATTTTCTTATGTTCTTTGCTATGTAATTGCTTGTTGTCCTTACTACTGGTAACTATGCTCACTTTTCCCTAGGTTAGAACAAGGAAAAAAAGGTGATAATTTTATTACCAAGTACAATGTTCACTTGCCTCTTTGAAGGGGAAACCTCTAATTAAGCATAGCTTAGTTACAATAATTCTCTTAACACTTTTACCTCTATATAAACTACTTTCTATCATTTTAAAACATTCTATAGGAGGAACTTCCTAGTGAGCCCCTCTTACAAGAGTTGTGTCCACACTATTATCGACCTTACTTACTACTAATGGAATTTCTTACATAAAATTACATTAATCTATCTATCAGGTGTTAGGGTGGTTAGGAACATAACATGCTTTCTCCTTTAGAGAACAACATTTTTGTCATGGCATGATATGTGGAAATTACTTTAGAATGTAGGAGTTCTCCTAGGTGGCATCCTGAGGTCATGTATCCTGTATCACTCTATTGTATTGGAGCTTATTGAATTATGATCTAGTTGATATGTTTCTCAGAATAGTCAACGACTGCTTTGAGATGCAACATGGGATTGAATATTACAATTGGATCCGAACACTTCCTTTAATTAGGAAACATGGAAAAATGGATGGATATTTGAATGGTTGGGAATTGTAATTTGTAAGTAATAGGTCCAATGAATGAGGGAATTGTATAGGTGCCATAAAATTTTGGAGCCAAATTTTGGTTGATGATTAGATTTGAGGGATTTTTTCCTATATGGTTGAAGACAAAGAAACACCAAATCCCCTTTCTTAAAATGGAATTTAGAGTGATTTTAATCATCTTGTTGCTTCATTTGGTTCTAGACCATGGTCATGGACCTTAGAAAAGAAGGAACTTGGCAAACATTCCCTAATTTTTGGGACCTTAACAAATTACTATCAAGGATAAATTTCCTATTATTATTACTCATAACCTTCTAAATGACTTCACAAGTGCCCAATTTTCCACTAAACTTGATATTTACTCTGATTATCACCAAATTTGTATGAAAGAGGCTAATATTCCAAAGACTATCTTTCGAATTAATGAAGGATAATATGGTTTTAGTTTCAATTTATTAGTTCAATTGTTAGTATTATTAAATACATACTTATTTTTATTGGCATAATACCTACTGATGGTTTGTATAAACTCCATTTAA
This sequence comes from Pinus taeda, assembly GCA_000404065.3. Classification (NCBI taxonomy): domain Eukaryota; kingdom Viridiplantae; phylum Streptophyta; class Pinopsida; order Pinales; family Pinaceae; genus Pinus; species Pinus taeda. The sequence continues at coordinate 279,458 of APFE031155720.1, read as the reverse complement.
ATCTTGCTTTTGCTTCTAATTTTTTTAACCTTGCATGGGAATACTGGAATTAAGCATGGTATTATGAATGAAAAATCCTTTGATTCTTTGGCACGGGAGACTGAGACACATATCCAGAGAGATAATAAATATTAATAAGTGACAGAGTCCTTGAGACTGTCGATTTATCTTATTTTGGTGTTTGTGTGGATTGCATAAAGGGAAAACAAGCCAACAAAGCCAAGAAAGGTTCCAGGAGGAGTTCAAAAATATTAGAAATCATACAATCCTGATATCTGTGGACCATTTATAACTCTATGTATAAATGGTTGGAAATACTTCATCTCATTTATAGATGATCACACAGGATTTATGTAACTCTATCTAGTACTCAACAAAAGTAAATCACTAGATAGTTTAAAAACTTATAAGCCAGAGGTAGAGAAACAAACTAGAAAAGTAATAAAAAGTTTGAGATAAAATAGAGGTGGGGAGTATCATGCAAGGTACACACTTATAGGAAAAAAAATGAGGTCCATTTGTAAACTTTCTTAAGGAACAAGACGCTGTTGCTCAATACATGATGCCTAACTCACCACATCAAAATGGTGTAGCTAAAAGGAAAAATTGTACGCTAATGGACTTGGTGAGGACTATGATTAGCAACTCCACCCTCCCATTATCTCTATGGAGTAAGCCTTTAAAAACCACATTATATATGCTAAATATAGTTCCCACTAAGGAAATTCCTAAAACTGCTTTCGAGTTATGGAATGGAATGGTTGGAAACCAAGTTTAGGACATGTACACATATGCGGTTGTTTTGTTGAGTTCTGTTAAAAATAATTAGTGGTTTTTTCATTGGCTATGTAGAAAGGCCTAATTTATACAAGTTTTATTGCCTTTCTCATACACCTAATATCATTGAAGCAAAAATTTCAAGGTTTATTAAAGACACTAACATTAGTGGAAGTGAGCAACCTCAAAATTTAACTTTTTAGGAGATGCAGCCTCTGGTTATCATACTTGCAAATATGGATCCATAATTTGTCCATTATGTGGAGAGAGAAAAAACTAATTGAAATGCCACCCCATGAGGATCAAGATCTAAATTTTTTTTTTTTTACCAAGGCATGAGTGAAGGAAACTCCTGCTCTAGAAAAAATACTATGTTATAAGAGTTGGATTCAATGATTAAGAACCATGTCTAGGATTTAGTTGAATTTCCGAAGGAAGCCAAAGGCATTTATTGTACATGGGTCTAAAAAACCAGAAAGGACTCATATAGAAATATAGAATGGTATATATCTAGACTTGTGACCAAAGGATTCACTTAGAAATAAGGTATTGATTACCATGACACCTTTACTATAGTTTCTACAAAGGACTCACTTCAGATAATCATGGTATTAGTAGCTCATTTTGATCTAGAGTTGTTTCGAATGGATGTAGATCGTTTTGATCCAGAGTAGCTCATTAGTAGCACATTAAGCCTTGGATAGATCAAAAGATCCCTTTATTTTTGGATAGATAAGAAGATCCCTCTATTGGATTTGTAAGGATTTTCTACATCAAATCTAATCACCATAGCCAGAGGTACATTCCATTTTATTCCACATTAAATTTTAAGATTACATTATCAATACTTATCAGAATATGAATGATGAATATCTGTAAATGAGGCGAAACCCATTTTAGATTTTTAAAATGATATGTATTAAAAGTAATTGAAAGTTAAGTATAAAATTTGGGTTTCTAAATTGTAAGATGTAGTTTCAAATATGCCCACATCATATTCCAAAATTGCAAAATTCAGTTCTTGGTGTAGTAATTTCAAATTCCAAAATTAGACTCCATATTAAATTTTCAGAATTTGATTTTTGCATATTTTGAATTTAACTTTGCAATTTTGGCATATGATATTCTGACACGTTTGGAACCAAATTTTGCACTTAAAAAACATTAGAAATTGTAACTAAAATTAATGTAAATTCAATATAATTAACAATATATTATATAATATTAAACAAAGTTAGTAAACATATCAAAGAACCAACATATAACTACATGCATACTATTTATATGAGTAGTGAAATCCCATATTCTACGATACCATTTAAAAAAAAAACTTAAAAGAAACTGATATTGCCTCTATCCATAAGTATTAGCTGCAATTAATTAATTACTCATTACATCTAACATTACTTATTGTACATAATCAAATTTAAATAATTAAAAGAAAACAAAAACATAATATCGATATTCATTAATAAAAATCTATATACAAAGTGAAAAAAAAATTCAAGGAATTCTTCTAGATGTAACTAAATGGAAATCTTTTCATCCAATAACGATAGATTAGATTGAATATTACAATTATATGCAAACACTTCAATTAAGAAAAAATATGAAAAACTAGATATACCTTTGGATGATTGGGAAGCTGTAAATTGTAAGTGATAGATCCAATGCATTGGATAATTGTATATATAATTGTATAGGGGCCATAAAATTTGGATCTAACTTTTGTTCATGGTTAGATTTGATGAATGTTTGCTTATATTGTTGGAGACAAAGAAACACCTAATCCCATTTATAAAAATGGTGTTCATAGTGATTCTAATAAATTTTTTTCTTTATCTAGTTCTAGGCCATGGTCTTGGTCCTAAAAAAGGAAAGCACTTGGCACATGTGCTCTAATTTTCATGCCCTCAACAAATTACCCTCAAGGAAAAAATTCCTATTCCTATCATTCTAATCAACTTGTTACTTCACTTAGTTCTAGGCCATTGTCTTGGTCCTAAAAAATGAAAGCACTTGGAACATGTTAATTTTCATGCCCCCAACATATTACCCTCAAGGACAAATTTCCTATTCCTATCATTGGTGACCTTTTGGATGACCTCACAAGCGACGAATTTTCCACTGAACTTGATATTCACTTTGATTATCGCAAAATTTGTATGAAGGAGGCTAATATTCAAAAGACTACTTTTCGAAATAATGAAAATCATTATGAGTTCATGGTCATGCCACTTGGCCTATATAATGTCCCACCCACTTTCCAAAACCATATATTTCAATATTTTTTGTTCCACTTTGTCCTAGTCTTATTTGATGCCATCCTCATTTACAACAAATCAAGGCATACACAATTCATCAATGTGAATAAGGTCTTAAATTTATTATCTATCTTCAACCTTTTCTTAAAAGGTCCAAATGTGATTTTGGGGCCCTAGAAGGGGAATACTTAGGTTATAATGTGAGTAGGGATGGTATATGAGTGGACCGAAAAAAATAGAAGATATGAAGGATTGGCCATGACCTAAGACCCTTAAAATATTATAGGGATTCTTGAGTTTAACAAGGTACTAGAGCAAGTTTTTCCTACAACTATGGAAAATTTGTAGTCCCACTTATAGATTTACTTAAGAAAAATTCTTTTAGTTGTATTGAGACCATTGATATTTAATTTTAATATTTGAAATAGCTTTTGTGCACCACTACAGTCTTTCCCCTACCCAATTTCACTAAATTTTTTTTCTCAGAATGTGATGGCCTCCAAAAAGGAATTGGTGTAGTTCACATATGCAAGAAGGACACCCTTCTTTCACCCCATGTTTTTATCCTCAAGGGACTACTGAGAAAACAAGGATTTGATGCAATTTAAAACAAATAATCATTATGATCTCAACATGTAAAATGTAGGATTGGACCTAGTGCTAAGGATAACAACATTTCTCTCACCACTTGACCTATATCCTAATGATGTTGTGCGTGTGTGTGTGATTTTATTTATTTTAATAGTAATAATTGATTCAATAGATTTTTTTGTTTTTGTTTTTTTATATGTATTATGTAATAATACATAAAATTATAATAATAATTACAAATGATTATTATGGTTTATACATGTGAGGGGATCATTATTGATCTCCTAAAATTGTAAAATTATAGAAATAGAGTTCACATGTAGATTCGGAATTACCACCAACAATTAGGCATAGGCATTAACTATATTAAAAAGGTTAAAAATATTCAAGGAATGGATATTTAGGCTACAAATGGTGGTGGGAGAGTCATCCATAATATTCCACCTCCTCCATCATCAAGTTCTATCTTAGAATTCATGTATATCTCACATAATTTATCATATTAAAGTTGAGGTTAAAGACTTAATAGTTCTTGATTTCTTCCAAGCCTTGTGTTCATTTAGTAGTGAGCCTCATTAGTTATCTAATGCTAGAGTGGGCATACATGAAGGTATAATAAGAATAAAAGTTGGCAGGTGTGGGGGGTTGTGGGGTGTGGTGTTAGTTTGGGGAGGATTATTCTCTCTCAGACCATGATAAATATTCACACTCTGAAATTTCCATGAGAGTGATTTATAGTTGTGTTGCCACATAAGTTTGTTAGGATAGAGATTTATGGTACATTAGTTCTATACATTCTTGGAACTTCCCCTCCTTAGATTTAAGGCATGTTAATGAAAATATACATAGCGGAAAGATTAAAATACTTTGTAGACAAAGACGCCCATCGTAGGATAGTAATTGTAAATGTATATTGTATTAAAAAATCAATGTAGGATGATTACAAATGAGAATGAGGGTCCTGTATATATAGCCAGGTTAGTACCCTTTCACGAACATGCATGTCTCTAAGACATGCATTTTCATTATTAACTAACTAACCATTAGTTGATTTATTAATTATTAATTATTATTATATTTATATTATTATGATTATTATGATTATTATTTATTATTATTTATTTTTACATAATTTATGTTCATAACATTGGCTTCTCCTAAAAAAAAGCTTTTTCCTCAAAGCTTACTGATGAAGGATAAGATCTCTTCTGTCGTTTAGAACATCTTCTTGTTTCTGAGCTTTCATCTTTGTTGATACAAGTAGATATAATGTTGTGAGTGATGGGCATAATCGTCATGCTGAAAATAGATCAGACCATCCTAGATTAATCTTTTGGGGAATTTTCTGATCCTTGGAGATGTGTGGTGAATAATTATTGTATGACCAGATTGAGTGCACTTCAATATTCTTCAGAACATAAGTTTTCTTATGTTCTGTGTGATATATATTTGTGGATTGATTAAGGTGTCTACTCTTGTGATTCAAACGTAGATAAGGATTTTTTCTTGTTTGAACTTTCTTCAATGCTTTAATGGCAATTTCCTGATTTCCATTAGACATTGTTGTTGTTGACTTGCCTGAACTGCGAGGTTAGTGGTCTTGATCTTTGGTTCTTCAGTTTGGACTGCTACATTTGGAGATTTTGATGTTTCCTTTGCAACAACTTCTTTGAATCTATTCGTCAATAATTTATTTTCATCCTTAAGTTTTTTAATCTGTTTGAGCATATTTTTATTATGATTTTTGAGACGTAAGCATTCCTCATTCTCTGAGTCAACTTTATTTTGGCCTTCACACTTCTCATCTTTTAAACACTTGATTTGTTCTACTAATGTTTGGTTAAGGATCTTTAAACGTAAATTTTATTCTTCTTGTTCTAATAAACCCTCCTTGAGTTCCTTGTTTGATTCTTTAGCTTTGTTGAATTGCTTGATCTCTGAGACACAAATTTTCTTTGTCTTTATTGTAGATGACTTCTTCAAGCCCCTTTTGCTTCTTTGATATAGATTTTTCATTACCTTGAAACATCAAATCTGAGATATCCTTAAGGTCTTCTAATGAATATTTTATTGATTTTTATTTACTAGTTATGTCTCGAAACACTACCATCTTCCCTTTATAAGGAAACGTCAAAACTTGTTTCTTTATGTTTAACATGAATATACCCAAATCCTTAAACCAGGTTGACCGAGTATGATGTCAATGTTTTTATCCATCCTTACAACATGAAATTGAGATATGTAGTCATAAAGACCTATTGTCACTTGTATATCACTAATTTTATACTCGTTTTGGTCAAAAATATTTTTCTTTACAGCAATGCTTAGCTCTGGAATTAATAGTTTATTTGCCAAGTTGATGTTGATATAACTTTTATCATTGCTTGGGTTAATGGAAACATTAACTTCTCTTCCTTGGATACTTCCTTTTAATGTAATTACTCCGTGATCTGTAACTGAAAGACCATTATAGGAAAATGTTTTTTCCTTTGTCATTTTTGAATTGAGCTCCATCATTTTTTTCAATGATTGATCCCATTTGTTTTTTCGAGATGACTTAAGGTATTATATTTAAAATTCCTTTGGACTTTGTACTTCAAGCCTCCTTTAAAAGTGCCTCTTTAATATGTATATATATATTTTTATAATTCTTCAAAACTCTTTTAATCCAATTTCCTATTATCCTTAATATTTCAAAACTCCTTTGTATTCTTTTTATATAATTCTACCCTTTTTTCCTTTCGTACTTTAAAAAGAATATTTAAATATTGTTTCATTTGGCTTCTTTTAAATATCTTTTTGTCCTTGTATTTTTTTTTTAATTTCTTATAACTCTTTAAACTTTAATTCAACTCACTTTAACATAAAACCTTAAACTAATATTTTATTGTTATGTACCTTTTATAATAATACCCGTTTCCAATACTGTATATATTTAAATAATTTTATGATGTGAACTTTTCTTTAATACCCTAATAATATAAAGTTCTTTTATATATCTTTTAATTATACATATTTTTCTTTTTTCTTTCTGAAAAGTTACAACCCTAGTGAAATGTGGCTATTCACCTCTTTGGAGTATAATATAAAATATATGTTCACTTATATCCTTTTGACTCGGTTAGTGTTCTTCACGTAAAAAGTAAAACTTACCATTCAGATAAAGAGATTTTGTATTCCTTTTACTTTTAAAACACCATGGGCAATTACCATGGTTTCTAAAACCTCAATTAATATTATCCACGTAAAAAGTAAAACTTACCATTCACATAAAGAGATTTTGTATTCTTTTTGATTTTCTTTTACTTTTAAAATACCATGGGCAATTACCATGGGTTTCTAAAACCTTGGTTAATGTTCTCCACATAAAAAGTAAAACTTGCCATTCACATAAAGAGATTTTGTATTCCTTTTGTTTTTTCTTTTACTTTTAAAATACCAAGGGCAATACTATGGGTTTCTAAAACCACGGACTTGTAAACCACTTAATGAAGAATCAAGATAATATTATCTACTCTTCCTTCTCTTACGTATAGTTTTAAATATATTTGGAAAGATTCCCTCTTAACTTTATTATGCACTTTTTCTCAATAATGTAGAACCTTTTTTTATATATTTGAATGTTCTCCTTCAAAATTTACATTGGAATATATTATTTATTTTTTTTTTATCTTTATGTACTTTTTTATTTTCTCTTTTTTTTTTTTTTTTGACATTTGATTTTTTTTCTCTCCGTCTCTCATCTCTCTCTCTCTCTCTCCCACCAAACTCTCTCTCTCTCTCCTCTATAATAATAATATATATATATAATATAATATATATATATATATATTATATATTAAGATATATATATATATATTATATATCTATATCTATATATATATATATATATATATATAATATCTTATTTATATTATTGTTATTATTGAATGGCCAAATGGTTGATAGAGAAATGGAGAAACTCCAAATTCTTGTAGTGAAACGATTCAACGACAACAATGTTGATGAATTTAACGGTAAAATACCTAGATTGGAGAACACGACTCTGTGCAGTAGTTGAGCAACCAGAGGATCAAACAACTCTGATATCAATGTAATGACTAAAATTCGTATACACAATAGAAATATTGAAATACTTTGTAGACAAAGACATCCATCGTAGGATAGTAATTGTAAATGTATATTGTATTAAAGAATTGATGTTGGATGATTACAAATGAGAATGAGGGTCCTATATATATATATCTAGGTAAGCACC